>CABFWB010003620.1:0-55506 GCA_902151455.1 Timema bartmani
GGATCTGTAGTTCCTAATTTGTCCTCACGGGGCTGAGTTTTAAATCGTTCCAGACCCAATGCTTCACAGAGAAATCTGGAAGCACTGGGAATCGAACCCGGGACTTCTGTATCTGTATCCAAGAGCTCTAATCACTAGACAAAAAAGGTGAAAATGTGGTAAAACGTATCAATTTCACTGTTTTCTAAAGTAGAATACATAAAACTGCTGGTTCGAACCGTAATTAATTTATCTAAAATATAAAAGAATAATTATTTCCAAAATGTATTTATTAAAGTATATATTTATTAGTTTGCATGCTTCACGTCTTATTATATTACCAGTTAGGACTGTCCACATTTACACTAATGTGATCGTGATAAGAAAGAGAGAAATATGAGGAATTATACTCGCATTTTCGTGTAAGGAAAAGGGAAAACTAGGAAAAAGCCCCTCATTACTTCCAGTCTGGCTTCTAACTCCTATTTCTGTCCCCTGCATACCATCCAAGATGATATTGATGCCTTTGTTCACCTCAATTTAAATAACACTATATTTTTAACTTGCATGATGCGCTATGAGTCATTTTGCTATGGCCCGGATTACTAAGATCTAATTTGTTTAGTTTACAATTAACAACCCATATTTATTATTTCAACACAATTATTATGCTAAGAAACAATATTTATTGTTCAACTCTAAGAACATTTCAAACATTTTGACTAAAATCAAAGCAAATAGTTAAAATAATTTTAGTAAAGATTTTGAATGTGTTTCTTTTAAAAATAGGTAAAAATATTAAAATGGTAGAAATAGGGGGAAATTAAATATTTTGTCTGCTTTAGTTAACCAAATTAGATACAATTGAAATCAAATCACAACTGCGTCTAAAACGCGTGAAATGGCTTACATCGATTAAAACTAAATTCTCCAGCTAATGCCATAAACACGACATAGTCTAAATGGCATGGGGCTTGGGAAGCGGTCGATAGCATGACATCATCCTGGAGAGAGGGTGGGGAACAATGTAAGAGAAAACACTCTCAATTCACTCGACCTGGATTTGAGATCCCGACCCTCCTGTCGCCGGAAAAAGACACCAGACACCTTTGTCCGCGTGCCTGCTGCCGACGTTGATTAACCGCGGTTAATCATGAGGATGCCTAGCAGGATATTTCCGTCAAGTATCGGTCCTTCCGACAACAGCCAGACACGCACGAAAAGCCAACTTGTTGACCACTTAGTAACAATATTTGGCACGACTTTGTCCCACTTCTCATCCCAATCAGCCGAGTGATTGTTTTGCCCCTCTTGATTCTGTCGGGATTGTGAGACCTTGACATGTTGTAGGTGTAGCCCACGTGATTTGAGGAAGGGGAGGAAAGTATGAGAAGGAGGTACTCAAAGGTCAATTTGCCCTTCCCCTTTCAGTCATGTTGACCGCTAAGGGTTAAATATAATGGGAGGAGATTGGGGCGTGCCTGGGTAAAGAAAAAACCCAAAGAACAACTTCATTCACGGGTCATTTCACAATTTCTCTAATGTAGATTCATCAGCTGAATCAGAGCTTCCCGTGACGGAGAGGTCAAAGGGGTCATCCACATGTCTGGCAAGCTTGGAACCAACAGATTCGGACACAGACACAAGAACCCGAAATAGTAACTTCAAATTATAAATATTTGTCCTTACAATGGTTATTAGCGGCTAAGTTTGAGGGTTAAAGTTGAGAAGGAAATAGGCATCGTGCGTTGATGTATGTGGGGCTGGTAGGGGCAAAATGTTGAAGCACTTTGAATGAAGGTGATTGCTGAATAGGACCCATCTCGGTTGCGTAGTTAGCTGACGCGCTAGATTCGTGTTGAGCTAGACTGCCGAGGATGGAGAGATTGAGGTTCGAATCTCGCTCGGATGAACTGGGAGTGGTTTTCCTAAATGGTTTTCCACTCTCCCTCCACGCAAATAAGGATTCACTTACTCTATATTCAACCTTCCCAATTCCTAACCCATTAGCGTGGCTAGTACTTAAGCTTATAGCCCGAACGGGTAGTAAGACCCGGTGCTAAGTTATATTATTGTTATTATTATTATTATTATTATTATTATTATTATTATTATTGATTGCTGGAACACATAGCTAATCATAGCTTATTGATGTTTAGGATATGTTTAGACTTTGTTTAAATATGTTAATTTCGATACATTTTCCTTGATAGGAATGGAGTGAAGCAAAACGAAATAAGTGGGTTCAAATAGGCAACAGAAATAATACAGTAGAGCTTGTAATTTTTATATTTCCTGAATCTTTCTCAAGTATAAGTAAAGCCAAGAATTATGTCAATAAACCAATTAATTTAAATAATTTTAGATTATATTTGTAAACTAAACTAAACTTGGCATAGGCCCTACATTAATTTTCGTAGTTCCCGAAGGAGGCGTCTTAGTCACTATGGCGCTTTGAAATTTCATCTTTGTACTTATTATTTTTGACAAACTAATGACTAGTTTATTTCAGTTTTTGTTACTGCCCATTTGTAAATCTTTGTTTAGTACGGGCCAAACGATAAATGATAAAGTACAGCACATCTGCCTTTCCCATCAGTAGGGCCTTGCCATTTTGTAGTGCCTGACACAGCCCTACTTTGTGCAGTAAGATCTTGTTTATATACTAAATATAATAGTTACAGGTCTATTATTCAATGGTGGCAAAGTAATATAAAATACACAGGTCTAATATGTAGCTATTACTAACCTAACCAAGATTTTGTTGGCATTTTGAAGATTAAGCTATAGGCTAATTTGGATGGATTAACTTGTAGTAATGGAATTATAAATGAAATATAACGATTTATAATAGGCTAACAAATTTTCTAGTGTTTATTTTGGGTTGGACAAAGAATATACACTTTTAACACTATAAGGTGTGAAGCCAACACACGTCTGCGTTATAACTTTCACTTTCAGTTAATTCGGTTACATGACTTGCTTTAATCAACCCTAATCCCTCACTAAAAGGTTAATGTGAATAATACCCAGTATCAACCTTATGAAAATAATTTTTTATTATTATTTTGTCCATATTTTTTAGATCTTCAAAATTTTCCACATCGACACCTAATACGTTTTCACTAGTGCCATCAATGTCGAAGCGCGGTGCCTATAGAGGAAATGCACACGCAATAGTTTGGAGATAGAATGAAAAAACCACAGTGATAAATCCCATGTTTAAGCTTTCCTAAGTGCACCCGGACAAAATTTGAACCTCGACCCTACCATGAGCAGCAATCAAGTCTATTGCGAGACTTATGCCTTATAACGCATATCCGCTGCTGTATGTAGTTGTTACCTCCCCGTTAATGACTCTAATCTTCATTATTGGTTGACCGAAAGTCACCTGAGAACGTGAGGGTTATAAAATCGTGAAAAACTGCAAAAACTTCAAGCATGATCGAACTAGAGATCTTTCAAGGTCCAGCACGATAAAAAAAATTTAAATTGATTCAAGGTATCGACCTTCAATATCGATTTGTATCACGATTTGTTTGATAAAAAAGCAAAAAAATACCCCCCAATTAATATTGCAAGGAGAGTGGAACAGTGCAAGAAAGAATGATCTATGTTCACCACTAATGAAGTTATTGTAGTGTCGTAGATTGTGTCCAGGGCAGCAGAGCTGGTTAAATGGTACCTTTTATGTGTCCATACTCAGTCCCCATTTGACCAACCACAATTAGACTTTTCTCTATTTACCTCACATAGGCACGCATTTCCGTCCATACCTGACCAATGAGTGTTCTACTGCCTGATGAAAACATATCAGTCCATCAGTTAATTATGGTAGGAAGAAATTCCTAGAAAAAATAAACATATTTTTAATTTGCGGTTAGCAAAACTAGGGGCCGGATTTTGATGACATGCCATATTTTTTGGGGTACATCACAGACAGTGTGCATGTGTATTGTACATACATTCTGTTAATGATCCCTTGGTTGGGGGAACGTTTTTTTAATACGTCATTCGTTGGCCATTTTTGGCCATTTGGGATGTTAAGCTCATATTTTCTTGGTTTGCGTCATGTTTGAGGCATTTTTTAGACATTTTTGAGTTAATTTTAAGCATTTATCTTGAATAAGTATATTTTTAATACTATCGATATTTTATAAAAGCATAGATACTAAAACGTTAATTTTTTTAAATCTTGCAATTGTCTGAATGAGAAGATAATTTAGGCCATGATCTTTGTATTCTCTTTGCTTGTATAGTTGTAAAATACACATTCCTGCTGAGATATTGCAACTAGGCTGGGAAGGGTTGTGTTGGAAGAGGGTAGCTATTACTTCTGAAGCAGTTATTTGTAAATCAATATTATATTCAATGGGGTTAGAGAGTTTAGCTGGTAAAGGCATCGAGTAGAATATATGTTTGCGTTTTTGATCTAGTCGTGTCACATGTGCATTTAACAAGTTTTTGTTCATAAGTTTTTTGTAAATTTGAATAGTTTTTTTATCATTTTTATGTCATCAAAATTCTGACTCTGATGATAACATTTTACTATATTTTTAATAATAGATATTTATTGATAGTTATATATATTAAAAATATATCAAAAGTGAAAACTACAAATTACATCACTTAACGTATGAAGCTATCAGGTAGGTTTGTTCCTATTAAAGTTGTACTATGGCGCTGCGTACCCCTGGCAACCCTCCATAACACGCATTGGTGGGAACCTGTACTAAACATCAAGCCCTGAATATTTTCTGGATTTACTCATTTTTTATGATACCTTCTAGTAAAACAAAATGTTATCTATGTTGACCGCAAAATAATAAAAATGTCTAAGTATTTCCTACCAGAATCCTACAATACATGTATTTTTTATGTTTGAAAGCTCACGCCAGTGGTTTAAGGTGTTAAATTGTCACTATACAAGGTCATTGTTCACTAAAGGTCAAGACTCGAATCTTGGTCGTGTTTATCATGTTTACATGTGACTTATCTTTGTGGTGGTGCTCTACCCACGTTAATTCAGATGCAGTGAATTTCCTATAAATCACTTTTATCATTATTATTATTATTATTATTATTAATTTTTAGTAGCCTCATGTCTTACTACCCGTTCGGGATATGCGCATATGTGCTAATTACACTAAAGTGCTAGGGATGATGACGGTTAAATTTATATTAAGTTTACCCGCATTTGCGTGGAGGGAAAGTGGAAAACTATTTAGGAATAACAACTTTCATTACATCCGATTAGGATTCGAACCCCGATATCACTGTCATCTGTAATCAAGCGTATTGCGAGAGTGAGGGTTTAAACCATTCTACCCTCGAAACACGCTATTTTTACCATTATTATTATTATTATTATTATTATTATTATTATTATTATTATTATTATTATTATTATTATTATTATTAATTATTTGAGGTAGGAACCAACTGATCATCATAACGCGATTTAAAAACTAGATTAACTCTAGAAAAGGCACAGTACCCGGTTCCTCATCCGTTTATTCACCAATTTACACATTTTTTGGCCATGCTAGAAGTCTAAGACGGGACCATTATATAAACAAACAGACCCGCTACCAACCGAGCTACGATGTACCAACATTGGTGTTAAAACATAATATATATTAATATATACAAAGAATGTGCTTCCCATGGAGACTTGACAATAAAAGGTCGCACAAGACCGACGTTTAAATGATTACAAATCACAATGTCCTTTATTTTTATCTTACCGGACGTGGTCTGGGTATTTTAATGATGATTTACGCGTGTACGGAATAAATTATGTGTTTATGGCCCGTTATATTCGTTATGAAGACTACGTGCGTCTAATGAACGGACCATGTATGTGTGAAGCTTGCAATGGTTCGTTGGGCTGTCTGAAAGACTAGCCCAAGGCCTTCTAGGGGGGGAATGTTAATTATATGCGTCCTAAATTTGTTTTTTGTTTTTTTCATTTTAAAGAATCTTTTGTTTTCTGTTATTTTGCTATAAGGAGAGGGGTGTAGTGTTGTGTGACGGCTACTCAAGGCGCTTGTCGGTTGCTTTCATTGCACGCAGGCGCAGTGAATGCCGTAATCAGCTGACTTGACCGCGGCAGCTATCTCCGAGCTAGAGCGGCTTAAGAAGCGCGTTTCGGAGGAAAAGCTGTATTTGGTTCAATTCTATTATTATTATTCTTTCATCGCATCTTCTTATTCGTCCGCTATCCCTATATTTACACTCAAGGGTTAGTGATGACCAAGGTAGAATCTTTCGTAAAACATTGCCGCATTTGCGGGGAGGGAGATTGGGAAACCATTCAGGAAAACTCACCCTCAATACTCCCAACCGGTATTCAAGCCCCGACCTCCTTAAGCCCGGCAATTCAATCTATTTAGAGAGTGACACCTTTTAGACTATGTGATCACCGATGTGGGTTTGGTCTGATTTATATTGTTTATAACCCGTATCGGCGGGAAAGTGGACGCTTCAAGCTCTTCCACTTTGGTTTTACAGTGACTGGGAGATCAGGGTACGAATCCTGGCTGAGGGGGAAGGGTAAGTATTGTCTTGCTTTCTATATCGAGGGGGAAGGAAAGGTCAGAATCCATCTTACGTAAGGTTTTTCGTCATTGTTTATGATGAGACAAAATTTAAGTGTTTTTTTTGGTCGGAAAATAAATGCATTAATTACAAAATTTCACTCATATTTCATTTACTTACTGCAGTTAAAGTATTCTAAAATTTCATATCAGTGGCTTTGTTATCAATCCTTATGTCTAAAAAGAATAAAACGATTAAAATTATAGTCTATAATTTACCAAATCGTATAAAATTACGTAAGATAAAGGGGGGGATGGGGGGGATTGAAAATCAAGGGGGGGAGGGACGGAAACTCCTAGGCCTACGATCCCTTAAGGGGGTATGGGGGGGATTGAAAATCATAATTTGTTCTTATTCGTAAATTTTGTAAATTGAGTCATAATTTAAGGACGGCACCTTATTAATGTTGTTTTCGTACTTAATTCAGTAAATAAATTCGTAATTAAAGATTAATGGTAGCTATTACGAAATAACATTCTAAGTATCACTATATGTTCGGGCTATTTACACATATATATATATTACTACGCTAATTGGCTGGGAAGAAAGAAGGTGGAATGTAGAGGAATTACACCGGGGTTCTTGTGGATAGCAAGGGACATTTAGGGGGAAAAAACACCCTAGATACACCCTGTTGGAATCAAACCCTGAACTCCGAGCCGCTGGCAGACTCTACTAATCTGGCTTGACATTCAGACCGCGTGTCCACCGATGTGGGTACAAGCGAGATGTTTAATACGAGAGATACCACTTGAATTCACACAATCAATGTTTCCATTCTTGTTAATGTTACAAGGATAACATTATTTTCATAAAATAGTTTATGCGTGAATTAATAATGTTTCATGTGTATTTTGTGACAATCCATATTTTTTTAAAAATCATGAATACATCTGTAATATATATTTAAGACACCCCCCCCACCCCTCGATTTTTTTTCAAACAAAGAGATTTTATTATACTTTTGTCCGAAAGACAAGTAAATTCCTGCTTTTTAATTTTTTTTATTTATTTGAGGTATTTAACGTGCACTTTCTGAACTGACTGATTATTTCAGCACACGACTTCTAAACAAACTTAAAATCTAAAACAAGCCCGACATCCTGCCCCTAGTGGTTAATTCATCCCATTTCACCAATGAATAGTTTTTCGGCCATGCCAGGAATCTCATCCGGTATCCTAGACTCAGTAGACAGGCATGTGACTGACTGAACTAAGGTATCGGACGAAATTACTGTTCTAATTAATATTGCAAGACAACTTTTTACCTTTTCTCCACACGCGTCTGTACTTTCAACACATCTGTGTTAGTTCTAAATGAAGTACAAGCTTCCATAATGGCCACTGGTTTTTCTCATAATTTTTATGATACGTGGTTGGTCATACACACTGTGATAGTTTAATTATACTGAATTCAGTACTGAATCAAGTATGGAAACATGGCCTGTGTGCATGGGTGGATGGGTACAGGGATTGTTGTAGATGGAGGGAGTGGGAAGGGGGGGCACTGGGTTTCTGGCTTCTTTAAGTATATATTATATACTTTATATATATAATATTATATATATAATATTTTAACTCGTAATAGTTTTAACAACAATAATAATATAATTGCTAGTTTATAAATATAATTTTAATTATTTATATTAATAAAAAGAGAACTTGTGAGAAAAGAAATTTTGATTATCAAATTTGTAATTTTAATACAAAAAAGGTAATTGTCAATAAGGTATAAACATGTAAAGGCCTAAAACGTTTTAATATTAATAGAAAAATTATGTATTTTAGCACAAACACTTGGTTACAACACTAAACCCAGTAATATAACTACCGCGTAATTTTCGTGACAAACAACAAATTCGAATCTGCGATTACCACTGTTTGAAAAACGGTTAGCAACATTGTTTATGGCCACCGAAACACAATGCTGGAAGACCTGAACGGTTAGCAGCCTTGTTCATGGCCACCGAAACACAATACTGGAAGACCTGAACGGTTAGCAGCCTTGTTCATGGCCACCGAAACACAATGCTGGAAGACCTGAACGGTTAGCAGCCTTGTTCATGGCCACCGAAACACAATGCTGGAAGACCTGAACGGTTAGCAGCCTTGTTCATGGCCACCGAAACACAATGCTGGAAGACCTGAACGGTTAGCAGCCTTGTTCATGGCCACCGAAACACAATGCTGGAAGACCTGAACGGTTAGCAGCCTTGTTCATGGCCACCGAAACACAATGCTGGAAGGCCTGAACGGCTAGCAGCCTTGTTCATGGCCACCGAAACACAATGCTGGAAGACCTGAACGGTTGGCCACCTTGTTCATGGCCACCGAAACACAATGCTGGAAGATCTGAACGGTTAGCAGCCTTGTTCATGACCACCGAAACACAATGCTGGAAGACCTGAACGGTTAGCAGCCTTGTTCATGGCCACCGAAACACAATGCTGGAAGACCTGAACGGTTAGCAGCCTTGTTCATGGCCACCGAAACACAATGCTGGAAGACCTGAACGGTTAGCAGCCTTGTTCATGGCCATAGAAACACAATGCTGGAAGACCTGAACGGTTAGCAGCCTTGTTTATGGCCATAGAAACACAATGCTGGAAGACCTGAACGGTTAGCAGCCTTGTTCATGGCCATAGAAACACAATGCTGGAAGACCTGAACGGTTAGCAGCCTTGTTCATGGCCATAGAAACACAATGCTGGAAGACCTGAACGGTTAGCAGCCTTGTTCATGCCCATAGAAACACAATGCTGGAAGACCTGAACGGTTAGCAGCCTTCTTCATGGCCATAGAAACACAATGCTGGAAGATCTGAACGCCGTCCTTCCATCATTGTCGCGCGCAGTCAGCTATTATTAACTGTAAGGTAAACGTTTCAATATGTTCGATTATTTTTGAATCGCTGGGATGGGGACGATCGCCCCAATCCTTCGCCCCCCGCCCTCCACCCCGGATTCACCAATACCTGTGTGTACGGGGCGTTACGAGTTGATGACTGGCCGTCAAGGAAACAAAAATACTACACAGCTTATTAAAGAACTAAGTTCTGTACATGAACAAGTGGAATTATTTCCTGAGAGGTATTACGGGCGGTCACGGGTGACTTTTCCCCAAGGACGAGATTTATTTTGATTGCAGTTTGTGTGATTATTTATTACGATTTTATTTTATACAAGAAGGGCTCTTGAAAACATTTCTCAAGCAGAAGGTTAAAATAAATATATGCACTAGAAAGGCAGCATTTCAGCTCTAATAAATGCCTTTTTTTATTAGATGTTTTGAAATATTTTGTTATTTAAAATGAATTTTAAAAAATCGACTACACAGAGGTAACATCGTAGGCCATATGCTGATACATGATAATTTGGCGAAGATTATTATAGAAAGAGATGTGGAAAGGAGAAATTCAAGAGGGAGATCAAGAATAGAATACATGAATCAGATAGTGGACGATGTTGGCAGAAGAAGGTAAGAATATAAAAGAGAATTGACCCATGATAGTCAAAAGTGGAGAGCTGCTGCAAACCAATCGCAAGATCGATGACTTAATACTGATCCCAGGATAAAATATGTCAACGTCTTTTACACACTCCATATACTGTGTAATCAAACGTTCGTCGAGAGACAAGAGCAGAGCAGAAACGTATTCACGTGACGAGCTCTAAACCAATCACAAGATCTCAGCCTCGTCGGCTTTGTTCGCTTGAAATAACTTCATCTTGCCTTTTTCTGCACGACAACATCAGCTTGGGAAACAAAACTCAATCATTGCGCACACATTTCCAAAGCGAGATACTAGCAGACAGCTGCATCTACTGTTGTAAAATGATTTGAAATATCTCGCTAAATGTGAAGTGCGTGTGGTGTTGTCATGTTTTGATTTGTTTCACGACACAACATAAAAATAAGAAAGTAATCGTTGTGATATTAATGTTAAGTATCTGTGTATGCACTGGTCAATTATCAGCTACTTTTAGTTAGTTTTGCAAAGAATCATGGGTCAACACACATTTCTGTTAGTGTGTGAGTCAAAATGTAGGCAGATAAATAAATAGGGACCTTAGTTCTTACCAGACTTGGCATCGTGATGTGGTTTTCTATCTTAAATCTAAGAAAACAGTGGAATTGTTTACCAAATTATAAATAATACAAAGTAATTAAAACAACTTATATTAATATTTTTTTAGCACCGTGTATTACCACTCGTTCGGGTTGTATGCTTATGTACTGATTACTCTAATGATTTTGTGGATGAAGAAGGTTATATTTATAGAAAGTGTACCCACATTTGCGTGGACATTTTGGGGGGAAAACCTCAGTACACCCAAACAAGACTCGAACCTCAATCTCCCCGTCATCATCTGCAGTCTAGTCTACCACGATAGTAGTTCCTTAGACCACGCGGGCAGCGAAGCTGTTTATTTTAAAGTTAAAAACTATTCAACTGATCCCAATTTTGTTGTTGTCAAGTAACTAATGCAGAAAACACCACATATAATTTCAAGAGTAGTAATTCGTTAGAGGAAGGCTAAAATCGAGAGCCCTTTTTCATCAAGCGTAGTCCCAATGCTCCGTAAATATGCTTAAAAAGTCGTTGAAAATGAGATAATGTCAACTTTTCATACATTTTTCTTCTATTAATAAGACTCAAGCTACAGGGAAAAAATCACTATTGGAATCTTTCGACGTTATTTTGGCGTGAATCATATTTTGAAACAATGCATCGTAGAATTAAATATGGTGTTAGAACTGAACGTCTGCATATCACTTTTTCGCTTAGCGAAGAGGTCTCCTTAAGGACCTTACATAATCAAGATAAAAACTTTTTAAAGTCACCTTAACCTTTTGACACTATCTGCAATTCCCAATCGCAATTTAATTACAAGTCAACCATACTCATTCATTGGTACTTTCATGATCATCTATCTATTTTATAGTTGTATCAAACTGGTGGAGACGCTTTCAAAGGCACCAGTCTAATCTAGTCTGGTTTTAGGTAATGGAGGCTTGCTAGGCCTGTCGTAGCTTCATATGCCTTATAATCTAACTTAAGACTAGGACAGGAACCACATCTAGTTCCCAGTCATTAATTCATCACTATAAAAGGGTAAACCCACATTTCAGCAATGATACATTTTTGTTGCTATGCCAGGAATCGAATCCGGGACCTTTAACTCAGTAGAAAGACACGCTACCGACTGAGTTAAGGTGTACTGAGGGCTATTTTTCCTAAATGATTTCCCCATATTTCTCCAAATGTGAGTACATCTCCTCTAAATTCTACCTTCCTCACCCCCACACCATTAAAATAGTTAAGATGGGAGTGTAGGGAACGCGTGTTAAGGACAATAATTTTACATTTTTATGTCAAAACATTTTGTTGGTAAAAATAAATCAAATAATTCTTCAGCAGAAACCTAGTTTAATTTCCGTCACATGGTGATATCAACAATATTGTTAAATACCTGTCAAGTTTGTCCTGGAATTTAATGACAGCTTTTTCTCGTCAGTTAACAAGTTTCTCATCTAATGCTCCTAACAGATATTCAACAAATGTTGATATCACCATGTGTATGAAATTAAACTTTGTTTCTACTGAGCATTTATTTTGACCAAAAAAATGTTTTGCTATAAAAACTGCAGAAGCACTGACTGGCCTTAGATTGCAATCTCTACACCCCACCTTAAAATTGAACATAGCCCCAGAGGGTAGTCAGACACGGTGTGAAAAAAATTCCACCCTTTCCATAGTATAGATCAGTGGGTCCCAAACTTCTTAGACTACGAGCCCCTTTCACAAACAACTGAGTTACGTGAACCCCCTGATAAATATCTATAGTCACGCACTTAATTTTATATCTAATTTTTATAAACTGTATTTATGAATTGCAATCAAAAGGTTTAGTACCTTTAAATTAACCTACTATGGAACTGTGGGATGCACCACCAAAAACAATGCAAGAATATTGAAACTACGTAGGTAAAAATTCAAATATTTATACATTTATTAAAACAATTAAAACTGAAACTAAATAAGCAAAGTAGTAACATTTTCTTATCTTTATTGTCGCAATATTATCACATTTCACATGGTTTTTTAAAAGTGGTTCTGGAAATTGCTGCTTTGACATAACTGAAAACCCTTCCTGTAGTCACAAAATTCTATGCCGATATAATTTTCAAAAACTGTTTACGAGTTTTAACAGCTACTCACATCTTCACGTGACTTAGTGAGAAGGATGCTCTTGCTTTGGATGGAACAGAGCTTTATAGTCAGGAACCACAGACGATAAATAAAGTCACTTTTAGCATTGAGCCTGTTTCTGTTGTTGAAAGTGAAACAATTATTGGTGGTGTGTAGAAAAAGTAACCGTAGTTTTCTGAAGAGATAATGAACAGCTTATATAATATAATCTTGTAAATGTGCCTCACAAAATTTCACAAACTGTTCGTTAAAAATCCACCATTACGGAAATACTTTGATAGACCCCTTGGAAGATTTCGCGAAAACACAGGGGGTTCGCGAACCACAGTTTGGAAACCAATGGTATAGATCAACCTTCAAATATCTTCTGGGGGTATTCAATGTTTAAAATAGTCTCCGATAGAAACACTCTACCATCCCTACTGAAAATGTTCCTTATTTTATTTTGAGAAAGTTTGGCAACCCTAGGTGCTGGTGACAGTTGGAATGACATGGCACTAGCTAGGTGACCTTGATCACACCCCCTGTGGGCCCCACCACCCAAACAAATGGCACAGCTTACGACACATAGTACTTGACCGCAAAGGCTACAAGCTTAAAGGGTCAGGGGCCAGTAGGGTTAACTTCTTTGACGACCCGATCATTTTTTTTGGGGTCAGTTTCATAATTTCTAACTGCGTTACACCAGCAGTTCATCTGGCTGAATATATATTTATTCAAGGTGAACATTTCATCTTTGTTTGTTCACAAACATCTGCTTATAAAAACATAAAACTTATTAAAAGGGAATTGACTAGTGGTGTGGCTTGGAGTATTGCCAGGGTAAGTAGAGCTTATTAAAATTGTACCTGCGATCAATTTTGCCCCATTTGACTTATAAACATTAGCTTTTCTCTACAAACCTAGCATGGTGGTGAATGGTGCCTCATTATTGATTCTTGGCCAATGAATGTTCTACTAATTAATGGTAACAATACACAAGTACGGCTTACGTAAGTTCTGCTTCCCTTGGCAACACAGCACGCCACGCCACTGCTAACTAGATACTCCAAGCTATGTCTTGCATTTTTATTACGTATGCAACCAATTGGTATAAGAACAAATAATTTACATTTTTTATTTAAATAACATTCCCAAGGTTGTAATACATTTTCAAATACCTCTTCAAAGAAGGGTATATTAAAAGGTACAATGTTTTAATTGGAGGGTTGATAAATTAACAGTTTTACTTTCAACACTTTACTTAATTGCTGAGAGTAAGTCTTCCTTTGAATATTTATTTGAGCCACTCCTGCCATGTCCGAAACCCAAAATGCAATCAATAAATTGTTAATTGAATCCACAAATACACAGTAAACTTAAACCAAGAAAATTGGTCTTTAATTTAAATATTTTGCGCCAAATATTTTTCAATAAGAAAATGCATAGTTTGGCTACGTCTTATAAACAGGACCCGGAGTTTGATGACAAAAAAATAAATATAAAATGACCTATACAATGAACTAAATACTCTAAAAAAATGACTTTATTTAAAAAAAATTAGGCCTACCTAAAATTTGAACAAAAACTCATAAGACTAAATCAAACACGCAGTTTACAAATATAAACTAAATAATATCCATTCGATGAAAAGCCTTCAGCAACCGAACTCTTGCATTCTGCTAAATATAATAATGATTTACAAACATCTGGTTCAGAAATAATATTATATTGTGTTTTACAACCATACTAGCAAAGAGGATACAAAGTTAATTGACTACATTATATAAGTCTCAATCTGACAGCTGTATGATGGGGAAAAAAAAGCATTTATAAAATATTGATGGTATAGTATTTACAAATATATTTATTCAATATGAATGCCTTAAAATGACTCAAAAATACCTTAAAATGTCTAAAAAAAAATTACTATACAATGACGCAAACCAACTAAATGTGACCAAAAATTCAAAAATGACCAAATAATCACTTTTAAAATATGAATTTTTATCACAAGGGATTATCTATCTATGATCATTTTATGTGATAAAGCAATAAATAGAAAACATGTGATTAAAACCCGGGCCCAGCTTATAAAGTACACCTATGCATAAAAATAAACGAAGCTACCCTATACACTAAATACTTCTCTTTGTAGTGGAATTAATTAGTAGATTTTAAAAATAATATTTAAGGAATAAAAATTCTTGTTTTCAAAATTACACAAAACATTCCATAACCATAACAAAATATTTTCTATCCTATTGCTCTATACATAACACTTAAAACACACTTTGTAAAGTTAAAAAATGTTTTAGTACATATTTCGCTCTTTCGTGCGCCACACAAACCATTTAAAAAGATTCAGGATAAGTTGGAAATACATTAAATAGTTAAGTAATTCCAATTTAAATGTATTGCCAAAATATTCGAGCATCCCATTATTAATTACGTTATGTTTATTAAAATATTCCCATTATATAAAAATAAATAGCAAGAGGAGCAAAATATAACTTTAATTAGTCAACTCTTCAACCAGCACATTCAACGAATTGATTAGATTCAAACCGGCTTTTGTTGGAAAATACTTTACATTCCTAAATTCATCACTTTAAAACAAACATCGCTGTAAATCTTATACAATATTTTGTTTGCTAATGTTTTGAATCACTGGGAATTAATTAAATGTCAAGACCAAATTCTATAGAAACCAGATCCTAGCCTGATAAACAGGCCTTGAAAATTTATTATTTGAATCTACAGCCCAATTTTCATCAGAAGAACCATTATCTGACATATAAAAGTTACTAAATCTACTATCACGTGTTCATACAACAAGCTATCTGATCTGCAGCTGTTACTTTTGATGGATATTATTAATACCTATAAAATATAATTAACAATAAAGGAAGGGAAAAAAATATGTTTGTAATTTCTAAAATGTTCTTTCTTCCAAAATCTTACCATACTATACCTTGATTTTCTTACGAATCAATAGTATATTTGTCATATGAGCCGAACTGGTAGTAAGACGTGGTGCTAAATAAATAGTACATTTGGCGCATCTTCTAGAAAATGCAAAATTTTTCCGCCAACATTGATTACGTGTTACTATATATATAAGTGTTATGTTTTAGGTAGTGATAGTATTTATCAAAAGTGACAGCTGCAGATAACATTACTTTACGCCCGTTCGGAATATCCACCAGGGGCGCCGGAACGTTCTTTTGACCAGGAGAGGTGCAAAATGCAAAATACTAAGTTAGGTTGAGTACAAAAAAAAGTACGTGAACATAACTTAGCACCACATAGCCACTATGTGATAGGCTCTGTGTGTATGTGTGGTGTATGTGTGTAATGTATGTAAGGAAGTTGAAACAAGGTTTAGAAAAGTAAAAACAAAGTATAGAAAATGGCTCGGTCCCAGCCTTAGAAAAGCGATATTTAGTAACCAATAAGATTCAAATTTCATGAACATAATATTTGTTTGGTAATCAATATTTCAGCCTGATCTTTATCTCTCTTTTTGATTGATTGTTTCAATAGATTCATAATTTGATTGATCAAAGCTCGGTAACTTGTTTGAATTGAAGTTTTGCTTATAAATAGACTCGACTTGTTTTCATTTCTACTACCAAACAATATATTGGGGACTCGTTGAACTCGTGCGGATGCAAAGAAATACTTAGCCGTACAAAAATAGAGATGAAACTAATAAAGCTTTTTCAATGCTACTGGTCGTGATTAAATCGTTGCACAGTTTTTCCTAGAACTGCCCCCCTCCCACAAACCCCCCCTTCAACAATAGATCAGGGGGGGCAATATACCCGTGCCCCCCTTGGTTCCAGCACCTATGATATCCCGTCCGGATTACACATTTAACTACACCGATGGGTTAGTACCAGAGGTCCCCAAACTTTTTGTACCTTAGAGCACATTCAAAATTAGCGGTAGTGTGGCGGGGACCACCACTTTTTCAAGGTAAATTTACTAACTCCCGCCAGACTCAAGAGGTCAGCCTCAACGCTATACACACGGCAGGTCAACTGCCATGTTAAGTTTCCAACAGCGATTGTGACGTTACATGTGATTGTGGATAACACTCAAGGCCGTAGCCACGGGGGGTTAAGGGGGGTTCAACCCCCTCCAAGTTGACAAAAAATACATGAAAAATTACTGCTTTATTTACAGTTTTAACAAGACTAAAATAAAGACACAAGGAAATATTTAACTACTCACCACAATTTTGGTGCTTGGGTAAATTTTTAAAATATATATTTATTGTGTGTTTACACAAAAAACCCAGTAACCTTTACTTTACATCCATTACTGTTTACAGACTGTGGTCCAAGTCATTTTCTTATTCAAGCCATATATTCTCCTCTACCGGCTTGTTAGGCCTGTCCTAGCTTCATATGCTTTATAATCTATCAGTCTAACTTAAGACTAGGACAGGCACAACATCCAGTCCCCGGCCGTTAATTTATCACTATGAAAGAATAAACCCACATTTCACCAATTATAAATTTTTCGGCTATGCTGGGAATCGAACCGGGAACCCTTTGCTCAGTAAACAGACATGATATCGACTGAGCTAAGGAAAACACCCAGTAACCAAACAAATTAATTTAATTTTTAAATTTCTTGTTCATCACTCCCTACTCCCCGTTCGGGATATCTACGTATATGAACTAATTAGGCTTATGTGTTAGTGGTAGAAAGGTTAAATTTAGAGAAAGTGTAGAAGAATTAGCGTAGAGGGAGGGTAGGAAAACATATTGTAACCCACCTTTAGTTCAACTGGCCGGGATTCGGTCCCCGTCCTCAGCAGTCTAGTTTATTGCAAGAGTGGGATTTAGACCATTGGTTCCCAAACTTAGTTGTGTTACGACCCACTTAAATTCAGACACATATTTGTTGACCCACAAACATTTATACGATGTAATTTTGTCTGTTTTCCGCAAAATGTCACAAATATAATAGTTTTGTACACAAACTTTGACTTTAATAATTTCTGATACAAATTGTTGACGGTTTTTGTAAAAAAGAAAATGATAAGATGAGTGCTATACAGAAAGTTTGTAGTTTGTCAGTCTTGATTCCAGGGCCACCTTTAGTAGACGTGGGACCCTTGGAAAACTTCGTTTGGGGGACCCCCAGTTATCTCCTTCCAGCCCCATAAAAAAAAGCTAAAAAAATAATTTTTGTTTAATTTTATTACAGTTTTTGGCACTTCTTTACCAATTTTGAGCCGTACAAGTTTTCAGGACATGCCTTAAAATATAAATACATGTGATAACACTAAAATCCGTGTTTTTATACAGATAACGATTGATTTCTTCACAAACCTTCTTTCAATTTTCTTCTCCTACATGCTTGATCTGTATGAAGGTACAAAAAACAATTGTATTAAGTTTGAATTAAATAGGTTAATGGATTCACAAGTTATCCTGAAACATACCTACCAGTCATACAAATGCAGATTGGTGGAGAACTCACTCCATTCGTTCAATAAATCAAACAACATGATTATGTTTTTATTTATTTTTACATTCTGATAACATTTTCTGGATAGCCTATGCAAACACTTCCCAACGGAACTTTTTTTTTCCTCTTGTCATTTAAGCAAGCGTGGGGGCCCCCAAATCACGGGGCCCTGTGCGGCCGCACGTTTTTCACATCCCTAAAAGTAGCCCTGCTTAATTTGTGCAAATAGATATCAAAATACACTACTAGCGAGACGAATTATTTTGCTTGTATTCAGATGATGAAACCAAGTTTGGATCAAACAACGATATTTTCAATCTTGGTTCAATATGAATCTCAAAATAAAGTCTGTTTCTATGTTTATTTTTTAAAACAACAAACATATATTTTTTAAACACACGCTAATAACTGTGGTCTTGAAAAGTATTATTATAGTTTGTTTTGTCTGGATACACATGCTGAACTTGTAAACAAAAATGTAAATATCCTGCTTCGGGAATAACAAAACATGCCAACACTCACTTGACAAAACACAGTCTATTGAACACATCGAGGAAAGCTTTGTTTCAAAATTTCGCAACCCAACTCAAAGGGGCCCACGACCCACAATTTGGGCTCCATTGCCTTAAACTAGGGGTTGGCAGCCTTTTTGGGTTACGATTGACCTATATTCTTATCAAAGGTTCAGATATCATCCATTATTTCTCCACTATACTATTGATCTTTTTTTTGTCTGTACTTCTAATTATTTATTCATTAAAATCAATATTTCCTTAAATAAGTTTGTCCCCGCCTCTCTAGGGGAATAACATAGAATTTGAAATGTAAATTTTCATATGAATATATCTAAATTTCTTATAACATGATCAGGTAATTGTTGTCACACTGAAATATTATTTCTAAGTACCGGTACTTGATTTATTTGAGCGTTCAAATACTCAAAGCTCAACTTTCAATGACAATGTAGTTTTCTTACACGATCGACTGAAAATTGCCTCTAGATCAACCGGTTGCTGACACCTGCCTTGGACCATTCGACTAATGAAGTGGTCAATTCATCAACGTGTTAAGAGATGTTCAAACTTCACCTTAATATTAATATACGTTCCTGGAATTGAGCCCGGACCGGCAGAAAAACGCGCTGCGCCGACAGTCTGACTTGTCCTGTGCTAGGAATGTAGGCTATAGAGTTGAGGTATTTCACTTTCTCGCCATTACAATGGTGTCCCCGTGTCAAGGCCATCTGGCTGGTCAGTGGAGACTCGGGCCAAGAGGTTACGTCGTGAGGAATGTGGACTGTGTTGGCTGCTCAGGTACGTACATATATACATCACGTTATGCAACATTGCGCGACCGGTGCCATAAGACTTACCAATGCACTCATTTACTTTCTTGTCAGAAACACTTATATGCTCTAACCAAGGACATCGGATAAGGTGAAGATGTAGGGAACGGGGAAAAAGGGCAGTTTTTATAGCAACCCAATATTTTTTGGTCAAAACAATTCAAAGATTTCTCCAGTAGAAACATAGTTTACTTTTTTTCCGCATATTGATATCAACAGGTCCTTAACGACGCTGCCTACTTGGAGATTTAAAAACTATTTGGCGAAGCTGGTTGCATCTTAATTTGATTCAGCTAAGAACTCCAAGCACTAGCACACCTTGACACCAATAAACGAAATAGAAAGAAAGGGAATAAAATGGGCAGTTCACCCTGTGAGGTCTCTTGTTTATCTACTGATAACACTTCCCCTCTTCCTCTGACGCGTTTACACACTCACTATACTTTTAGCACCTTGAAAACATTAACTTGCTTTTAAAATTATATTTTTCTGGTTTCCTTTACTAGATAAAATTTTTCAATATACATCCCGGCAAGAAGACTCCTACAGGCCATTTTCGTGACCAAGCCAAATAGCCTAAGTTGTAGGCGATTTATAAGAAATGCGTTTACAAAAAAAAAAGCTACTTCAAGATAAAAAAAATAGTAATTTTGTGATAATTTGAGACTATTTTTAGAATTATTTAAGAATTTATGGTTTTCGTTTTAACGTTATACTTTTAAAACGCACTGAATAAAACGTCAATTCATTAGCATGTAAAAATGCTATCTTGACCTGCCGTCACCTGACCTGACCTGACCTGACCTGACGTCACAGGTAGGCAACGTCCTTAATATCTGTCATGGATGTTCTAGAATATAATGATAACTTTTTAATTTATTTAAAAAGCTTCTAATAAGCTCATGACAGGTATTCAAGAACTGTTGATCCTATCACCATGTGAAGAAAATTAATCTATACATTTCTACTGGAGCAAATATTTTACGTCCAAAAAAGTTTTGCTATAAAAAATGCAAAAACACTGGCCTTTTCTCGCGTCCCCTTCCATACCACCTTAAGGAGGCATTTACCGCGGCTGTGAGACGCATTGCGGACGTTCAGAAATCCCGCGCTATTTAAGAAATGGTCTGTTATCTCAAAATGAGTTTCTCGCCAAAAGGGAGCTGAAAGGTATCACCATATTTTTGCAGGATTAAAATTCTTAAATTTAAAGATTAATTACAAAACAAAATCATGAAAGGGGGAAATGAATTCATTTTCAACAACGCTTGAAGTGGAATGTCACAGTTTTGAGATAAATTAAACGGCTGGAAACCTAGATAAAGCTAGCATTTGTTGGTGACCTGGTGGTCTAGGGGTAAGGTGTCAGACTTCTGTGCTGAGGGTCCGGGGTTCAATCCTCGGTCCCGGCACAGATTTATATGATTGCCAAACCCTTCCTTCACCTCTGACAAGACGTGTATTAATCACAACTTGTGAATGTGAGGAATGCCAGGCCTCCACCGTGGTTCAGATTCCACGTTGAACTGTAGGTCCTCCATTTCATCTCACAATCACCCTACCATTACACATTAGCGTAAGTGGGTATAACCCGAACGGGTAGTAAGACGCGGTGCTAATAATAATAATAATAATAGCACATTTGTTAGCATGTTCGCAGCAGAATATATTAAGATAATCGAGGATTGTTTTAGAGTTTTTGAAGCTTTATAGATGTTCTCATGATGAATACCGCAGTGTGAGGATATTTCCCTTCAATTAGACAGTGCCTTGATAAATACTTTTGGTTGATTGTTAGAGTGGACTCTAAATCACTTATATCCCACCTGAAAAATAGTTATTTAAATACTTAAATATAAAATTAACCCTTAAGCGTAAATAAAAAAACTAAGACATACCTGCATCGGTGGACATGCGGATAAAATGCCAGGCTTATCTTATTTTACGGTTATAAGGAGGTCGGGGCTCGGCTTGGTGTTTCTAGGGTATTATTTCCTAAATTGTTTACCAGTCTCCTTCCATGCAAATGCTAGTATATTTACTCTAGATTCTACTTTTCCCTCCTCTTGCCTATCAGTGTAACTATATTTATACAGAGAGGATTAATAATTACTAAGACATGGTGAAAAAAATTAATAATAATTCTTACGTTTAGTATTGAGGTTATTATTAATAGCTTACCCTAAGATATGGGATGAGGAAGTTTGTATCAACGTAAGTTCAACCAAATTAGCGTGGAGAGATAAGGTAAAAAAATATAGCTATATATCACATGTGGAAAACCACTTCTATTGTACTAGACCCCGAGATTCGAACCAGGAAGGAAAGTGGAAAGACCAATTTAGGAAGAAACGATGGTGAATCGTAAACCCATCTGAGAATCTTACCCTGAACTCAACCATCACCGGCAAATGAAATAAGATGAAATTGACGCCTTTGTCCAAGCGCACCTCCTGTCTCCATCGCGTCAAAATCCACATGGCTCGACGTATAGCGACATGAAAGTATATCTATTGGCTCATAAAAGTGTCTAAATTACCAAAGGCCTCAACTATGGACTGTACCGTTGCGAGAAACACAATGGACCCGGTTCACTCACGTGATCGCGGCTCGGCACGTTTCATATCTGCGCGTTCAAGTCACGGAATCTTGCGCTGTAAAATGTTGACCGTACTTGCAAGTCACAATAATTAATGATTGTTTTTTAAGAGGTGATAATTATTTCATTATAGCGTAATTCAGCCAGTATAATTCGTGACGCGTCACGGCATCTATCCCACGCGACGCCAGTGTCCTTAGGCCAGACACTGCTCGGCTTCGAGTTGGGTAAGAGGGTCCTGAGATCGTGCCCCTCGACTGCTTCTCAGTTGCAGGTGTCACTTGGTATTTATGGGGGGCAGAGGGGAGATATGGGAACGGGGTTGTGGTAACAAGGTCGTCTGCTTCCATACGGGCATCATGAAAATAAGTTGTGACATGTGCGACACTGACTGTGTCACACCATTTTCGAGGAAGAGTGACGTATGTTGCATATTTGAAGAACGCCCCCTCCTCGTACTTCAAAAGTCTACTGTTATAGGTTTCCAAGAAGTACGGAGGGAGCCTACGTTGATAAATAGATTTGTATACCTACCGTACAAACCAATGTTAGGTTTAGTTAACTATGTTCTGGGTTTGATTCCTTTTGAGTACTTAAAATAGTACACTGTCCAATATAAATAGAATATGCCTTCTAGAAAATATAAAAATATTATTTGCGGCAAAAATTGATAGTATTTTACTATTTTCTAAGTACTGTTTTTTGATAATAATGGACAAAAATGACAGATGCAGATCCCATGACTTGGCGTATAAATACCTGAAAGAAGATCTTATAGCTTTCTTAGCTCTCAGATAAAATTTCCACCATGAAAATTGAACTTTAACTTTAATATTTGATATTTTCTTTCACTGAATCATTAATGCTAAATTACTCACTCTCATTGGTGGACACATGGATGGCTCGTCCAGCATGGTTTACTGGTTATGAGGAGATCTGGATTCGAATCCTGGTCAGGTGCATTGAGGGTGGTTTTTCTTTATCATCACTAACCCATTGGTTTAATTATATGCAAATAAGGTGCTACTCTCGCAATAAACTAGACTGACGATGGATGATAAAGGTTTGAATCTCGGTCGGATGTATTAAAAGGGGTTTTTTCAAAATGGTTTTATAATCTCCCTCCATGCAAATGTGGGTACACTTAATTGAAATATAAGGCGTGGTGCTTAAATATAGATACGTATCTATTATACATATATTCAGGTTGGTGGGGAATAAAAAGCAGGAATTTCTAAAAAAAAGCTCCTTGTAATTGTATCAATCACACAAAACCTTGAAACTAGTAGTTATATGAAGAGTAGACCACGCTTCTTCAATGTTCTTATCGTTGCTACGGTATATAATATTTCTCCCTGGATTTCAAGTTGAAATACTTCTTGTAATCTCTCCTTGGATTTGAAGTAGATATTTTTCCTTGGTGATCAAGTTAGACCGAAAACAAATTCATACTATGTTCAATAATTCATTATATTCATAGATAATAACCATTTAGCACGCGGTCTAAGACGTCAGTTTCTAAATATAAATATCTTTCTTTTTTTCAAATACGCCCTAGGTACTTGATCAATTGCTTAGAATTTTAATTTAAAATCACTTCAGATGAGTGACTAAACGAAAAACCTTTAGAGCTATATTTAAACGGATAACTAGATTGAAAAATTACATACATGCGATGTTTGGTCCACGCAGTTTACAGTTATGTCTGAACAAAACTCAGGACATGCACACTAAATGCCAAATATTCCGGTTAAAACATAACGTCGGCGCGTTCAGTCAATAAAGACGTTGAAGGCTTCAATATGATTAAATTCCAAATAAAACTAATTTGCGATGAAGCGTCCTTTAATTTCGTTAAAAAGAGAGCCACGATTAAAATATCTGCACGTTTCCGTCGTGTCGACATCTCCAAAGACAGATAGATAATGCATCGTCTCCGCGGCCACGTCCTCTTGTGTTTCTCCGAAGACGGACGACGTCCGCGAAAAAACATTGTCCACCTTAAAGGGGAGGCCGTGACCTTGACCCGAACTGATGACACTCCCCCTCCACTACCTTCCTCCTCCCTCTCTCAATTCTCGTTACCATATTCCTTTGAATGCGAGACAGCTGAGAAGTGGAGGAAAACTTTCAGTTTCGTTACGGGCGGCCCTTGGTGTGGATCGGGTCGGTGGCGTTTATTCATCTTTTTGGTTCCCGGGACCTCTTACCCCACCTTCTAACGGAGATAAGGTAAATAAAGCTTGGCTCACAATGTTTGAGAAGAGACATCTTAGGGCGATGTAACACTGAAATATTTATTTTGGAAACGACATCAATAATCCTTCATATACTTTGAATTTTATTCTGTTGCCATTAACAATAAATTATAGCATTTATTTTAAAGGTAAGGACGGGTTTAGTTTCCTTTGTCTCAAACATAGCTGTGCCAATTTGCGTAAAATGTGGTTGAAATTGATCTAATGTTACGGATTCATTTTAGAAATTTTTTAAATTTATATAGATTATAATGTATTATTTTTGATGGAGTTGGTACCTTTTACCACCATTTTGGAGTGTACCATGTTTTGAGATGATAAACCAGTACTTAAATATTGATGGATATTTTCAAGTCTATAATGCGTTTCAAACCTCAAGTAGTCTTCCCCCTCAGCCCGCTCACACATTCAACATCCTCGCTCACCCCTGTGAGTCTTTATTCAACACCCTCAAGTAGCCTTCCCCTCAGCCCGCTCACACATTCAACATCCTCGCTCACCCCCTGTAAGTATTTTATTCACCACCCTCAAGTAGCCTTCCCACTCAGCCCGCTCACACATTCAACATCCTCGCTCACCCCCTGTGAGTCTTTATTCAACACAACCGAGATTCTAATTCACTCAAGGACAACAACTGTGAGTCTTGTAGAGTAGCGAATTTACACAGCAAAATAATTAAAACATTAATTTAGCTAACGACTTTTTGTCTATGTTTCAAGAAATTGTAAATGTGTGTGTGTTTGTTTGTATTTGTATTTCACATCTTACTACCCATCCAGGTTGTTATTAATAGGGTAGGGATGATAAAGAAAGAGAAAATGAAACACAATTTTCGTAGAGGGATTGTGGGAATAAATTTAGGAAAACTCATCCTCATTACATTCAGCCAGAATGTGAACGCCAACCTTCCTGTGAGGGCAAGCCAGAAGAGACGTACTGTTACCTTAGCCCGTCTGATTAGAGTAGCTCTATAATTATTTCACAGCCTCTAGTCTTGTTATTTTAAGTTATGGTTTGGCCCCGTGGTCTAATGGTCAGTACACCGGGCTACGAGGTCCAAGGATCGATTCTCGCCTAGTATCTTGGACATTTTTCCCGATAGGGGAAATTATCCCAACGGTCACCAGGGCTTACGCTATGTTTAAGTATTTCCACTGGTTTAACACCCTCATACTCACTATCACCATCACCTCATCTTATCGGGACATGGAAAGAGCCTCCACGGAAAGGATTAGTATATTCGGGCGTCCCCTGGTCAAAGGTACAGCACATCTTCCCACCAATTGGACTACGAGTGATGTAGCCCAGATATACATGTATGTATAGTTGTGGTTTGGATCGTTTGGGGGGACAATGAAATAATTCACCAATATGTAACCAAGTATTTTAAAATACCTGATAGTAAGTTATATGGTACACTACTTACTGTCAATTTGACAATAGTCATAAATAAATTTCACTCATTAAAGAAAGGAAACATATTTGCGAGAAGGATGCGTACAAACAAAAAAGTTTAGTAACTTTTTCAACTGTCAAATAAAATACAAAGCTACCCTAAACCATATACCCTACCCACGTTTTATGTATACTTTTTTTGCATAAATTATTATTACTATTCATCGTACCTAGGTGAAAAATGATTTAAGTCCACTTTCTTGAGCGTCAACATCATATGGTCTGTACTAGAGTCAAGTGACAGTTCAAATATTTTGTTACTTTTGTACAAAACTACAATTATTTCCTTTTTTTAGAAACCACAACTACTTTATAACATTCGCCGTTTAACGTTAGCTATATAGAGTATCTATTAATGGTGATAACTAACTTGTCTTCTCAAAACATACAGAGGCTTGGAAACTAGCAATCTCATTGCATAGCCAACACTAGCTCGTAATTATTAGAGGGGGGAATTGGGTTGGATGACGGTGGAACAAACCCATTTTCACTTTAAATTAGAAAACAAAAAATATATATTGATCCAAAAGTGAGTTTAAAATTTTCTGAATAAACCCATTCACTGTTTATTTTACGGTAGGTAGGCTTACTGATATTGTCCCCCCTGATCAGATTATTGGGAGGGGATACGTGTCCCCTAATACTACAGTAGAGACCCAACGTTCAGAGTCAGGATTTTGTTTGTGTGTGTATCTGGCCAGCCGTGGATTCAAGTCAAAGGGTCAGTTGACACCCCTGTGAATGCTAGAAAATCAATACAA
This sequence comes from Timema bartmani, assembly GCA_902151455.1. Classification (NCBI taxonomy): domain Eukaryota; kingdom Metazoa; phylum Arthropoda; class Insecta; order Phasmatodea; family Timematidae; genus Timema; species Timema bartmani. Next base: position 26,678 of record CABFWB010003620.1, read on the forward strand.
AAAACAAAATTTAAGTTCAAATTTTAGAAAGAAAATACAACTCAGATCAATTACACATTTTCTTATCTATTTACGCGCAGACACCTCTTAATCCGGGTCCACAAGAATATTTGTCGTGCATAACGAGTAACGAACATTGTTCCGCATAGAGATGGTAGACTACCACACATCAAAGAAGACTAATAATCGCCTGAGAGCAGTTCAACCACGAATACAGAATATAGAGAATGTGTGGACAGCAGGAGTGGCTGAACTGTGGGGGACTCTGCCTCCTGAAAATAATTTGCCCCTCCCTGGAATAAATTCACCCCTGGATATGTTTCAAATCCTCTGATATCATCGATTATGAAGCTGAAAGATGGCCTAAAATCAAAATCAAAATGACTTATAGATTTATTCTAATGTCAAAAATCTGCCGTAGAAGAACACTTCAAACAACTACTAGACTAGAGTTATTTAACTAACAGAAAAAGTCAGGGGAGGAAAGCTTTAAATAGTTTCCAAGGTCATTCAAATTTCAAAAATATCTATGGTGGGACAACTCCAAATAGCTTATATTTGCATGCCATTTTGAAGAAGTTTCAGGTGAGGACCACCCCAATATCCTAGTTTCTGAAATAATTCAATTTTCAAAATTTTGTCGGTAGAAGACCACTTCAAAGATTATCTTCTAGAGGTATATAACTATCGTAAAATATTAAGGTGAGGATCACTCTAAATATCTTCGAGGGGCATCCAAACTTAAAAAAATTCTAGGTGAAGAACACTTTAAATGGATTATAAAAGAATCTTTTTTTTAAATATCAAGGCGAAGCTTCTAGAGTGAACAATTTTTCAAAAATTAGTTGAAGGAGGGCCACTTCAAATAGTTTATAAAAATTATCTGATTTTAAAAAATTGGGGCGAATGACCACTGTTTAAAAATGCATAAGATCAAATATGAATGCGTAACTATTAAATGGCTTTAAACAGAAATCTAACATTGTAAACTATGTTATTTATAATTATTACCCCCCTATGAAAATGCTCTGGATCCTCCCCTGTATCTGGCTGATAATATAAATTTAATCAATTATTTCAAATCCAGATTCACAGCCTAGCGAGTATCATATATTCCTATTGAGCTAATGAAAATAAACTTGATTACCGGTGCAACAGGTTTCGTTGGGGAAATTTGAGTTTTTTTTTCAGTGATAAATTTACGGCCAGGAATCTGAATGATGGTTCAGGGAGATAGTGTGTAGGTCATGGGCTGATATATTGAGTTTCCTTAGAAAGTTCACGTTAAATATATTTAACAACAAATCTAATAATAGTGCAGCTCATCGTATTGCTATGCACTAAAATTGCGCCTGGTGGGCTAGTTTTGCCATGACATTTTAACTCTAGCTATTATTTAGTCTGCTATTTTTTATTTATTTTTTGCTAAATTATTGTGTTCCATACAAGGGTTAACTCAAAAGCAGATACATCAACCAACTCAGGCCATCCATTTACCATTTCGGCAAAGGGAAACAATCCCAATTTTACAACAAAACATTTTGGACCCCAACTGGCATCGAACCTGGGTTTATTATAACTGCAGATGAACTTACATTAAAGCTATATTTAGTTTTTTCCCCACGTCTTTCTGTACATACATGCTATCCACATTTAATTATGCTAATGGATTAAGAATGAATAAAGTATAATTTAAAGGTAATGTATCCAAATTGATGTGAAAGGAGAGTAGGAAACAACTAGGAGAAACCTCTTTCAGTTTATCTAGAAGATATTCGAACCCCAACCTCTTCTTGATAAGAAAATCAGACTAGACGAACTTGACGCCTATTCCGCGTGCTCACCAATGCAGATGGTAAAGTTATAATATCTTAGCAAAGTCAGTACCGCTATATTCTTTCCTATCAGACCACGACTTCAACCTTGTTTAAGATCACCAAATAGCTAAATGAATACATTTATTAAATAAAGCATCCTCACTGGTGGTCACGTGATCTAAGGCGTCAGGCTCGCAATAGACTGGCCCGTGGGGAGTCAAGGTTGTAATATTGGTTGGGTGCACTGAGTAGGGTCTTTGAATTTGATCTCTCCCTGTGATTTTTACCATCATCTTTCTACATTAATCCGAGTTAATATTTTTAAACTTATTTTCATAAACACTAACTAAATACACCTTGTAGAGAAAGTCACTAATAACTTTATTGTTAAACTTTTTTTTAAAATAAAACAAACTAAAATAGTTGACAGTCTATGTTTCCGACCTCATTCCCCCTCCCTGCTTCAATATAGAATTTATCAGTATTTAAAAAGGTACATCTTCAGCTAAAAGTGACAGTAAAAACTGTGCCTGCGTCCCCCTCCCACGCTACAGTCCAATTTACACAAGAAGGGTTTGACAGCTATAAATATTACTAGATATACTTTCACGTATTCATACGTAAGGTCATGTGATTTTTAGATGCCATTTATGATGGATAATATTAATACCTATAAATTAACACTGATAAAATGATAAAATGTTATTAATTTTGGCCGCAAAAAATATGATTGTACTTTTTAAAAGGCACTTAAAATTGAAATGTATTATAAATTTTTCTAAAATAGCATTAAAAATGGTTACATGTTATCAATTAAGACTGCACAAAAAATAGGTTTGTATATTTAATAGACCCTTCCTATGAAAATTGGGCTGTACCACTGGTCTATTGCAGTGTAACGAATAAAATGTTACAACGATTAGGAAAAAGGATGCAGTATATATATTTCTCAAGTCATTCATGCCAGCATAATACAGGCAGGTTGAACATGGCTCCTTAACGAAAATAGCTCTGACGACAGCCTTGTAGTCCTATGACCTTGAGGGGTAAATTATGAGTGATGGGTAGCAGCATCCGTGTTCCCGCTGTGTTGTTACATAATGATTCAACTTTGAAATCAGGCTATAAGTACAGACTCAGCTGTGCGTCAACGTGTGTTTTCCCCCCTCGACCTTGATCGTTTTATTTCGTCAGACGATGGATACCTGATTTGTTAATATATGTCTGTAGAGGTCCAGCAGTATCGCCATTAAACACTTTAGATTAGTTATGGTCATCTGGAAGGGAAGTCGAGTTCATATCGGTAGGTTTGTAGGTTTTTTTATAAACAAAAATCTTATTTGGACAGAATAAATAAAATATTGCTTCAGTCAGGGCCGTACCCAGGGTTTTTGTAAGGGCCCTGACTGAAGCAATTTTTTTATGATTAGGTATCATTAACTTGATAACAATACAATAACCTAATATTTGAAAGAGTTTTGGTGGCACATAAAATATTATTGAGATGTCTCCTTAAATAATAAAAAAATTATTTGAATATTTATATTTTATTGGGACGATACAAATGTAAGCAAAATAAAAATCACACGGTCATTCAACCATTCATGAGGCATTAACACCAGCAGATTGTTCCAGCTTGGCCAAGACATAAATTTAACTTCAGGAAATAAATTATTAAGTAAGAGGCTTACAACTCTCGCTTCTCGCTAAAATCCATGGCTGGAACAGTTTTTGTTCTTGTCTCATTATATTGATATTGTTTTATATAGTGTTAATCTATTTCTCAATGGGAGGGGTTTGAACCCCCAAATCCCCACATCCCCCGTGCGTACGGCCTTGGCTTCAGTAGATATGTTTAGTTAAATTTTCTACACATGGTTAATCAAATATTTCTTTAAGATTTTTCATTAGCATTGTGATATTTGAATATAAACTTTTTAAGTTAACAGAAAAAGTCCTGTTCAAATTCCGGAATACCCATGACCAATGTTCAAGAACTGTTGGTATCAATATTTGTAGAATCATATGTGGTGTAACCATTAACCTCCTTCTTTCGATTTTATTCCCCAACGAACTTGATCTGTATACCGGTACAAAGAACAACTCTGAAAAGTTTGAATTAAATCGGTTGATGTGTTCAAAAGTTATCGTGAGACATATCCATCACCGAGTGACCCATGCAAATCGGTGGGGTTAAAATGGAGAACTGGCTTCACTCATTCAATAAATCAAACCATAAGTTTAAGTTTTCGTTTGTTTTTACACTTTGACAATATTTGCTAGCTCACCTTACAAGAAGCCTACTTTACGAGCACGCAAGCAAACATTTTCAACCCCAACTTGTTTTTCCCCTCTCTAACCAAAGTAAGCGTGGGGCCCCCAAAATAATGGGGCCCTGTGCATCCGCACCGTTTTCACACCCCGAGGGGTGGCCCTGCATACTTTGGATATTGGATATGACTAGCCTATATTTTACAATCCAAGGTATTTGTACAATGAAATTGTTATTTAGATCAATCAGAGACCGTTAGTTTCCATAAATTTGAACTATATTTCGTTTTATTTGAATTTGCATTTTTCTAAAAATTGTTTGGATATTTTAGGAATTAATTTTAACTCTAATGTTTTTAATTTTTGCGTTAGAATGCGACGCTTTTATAGTTTAACTTTACTCATACGTGCTATTTCGTGTAACGTTCGCAGCACGCACACACAGACATACACACATACACACGCACACACACTTGGGGGGTGAATCCAGAAAGGGTAACAGGGGCCGTGCCCCTGAACAATAATAATTTGACTTAAACCAATTAAATTCCTGTTATAGTCACTTCTAGTTGTATAGTCACGTGATATCTCACTAGCCAGTTACTTCGCGTGCCAATCACTGTCAATAATTGATTTACATTCTTAACATATATCTAATTAACAAAAGTTAACAAAAAACATATACAAACGATGAATTTATGTGGGTTTTTTCGTTCATTAATCAGTATTTTATTTTTCTTAATGATAAATGAGTAGGCCTGATTAATTAAATTATTTGCTAAAAATGTAAATAAACGAATAAATCCGAAGAGTAAGCTTACAAATAAAATATAAATAGTATGAAACTCCGCACGGACTTTCTCGCTCTATTGTTTAAACATGGATATATTTACTCAAAACTCGTAATATATGTGAAACGAAATAATATACACTAGCAAACCCAAGCATAAATTGCATTATACCTATGTAAAATATTTTTTGAGTCCTGGTTTTAAATTTTATTTTTAAATAATTAATGTCCTCATTTGTATGTTTGAAACGATAAAAAAGATAAATATTGGGTCCACAAGGGTCAACACTTAGTATTCAAATTTCGACTTCAGGTTAATATTTCCGACATTTAATTAGGTGTTGCACATCTTCATGTCATCGCATTGCTATTAAATTCCTCATTTATAAATTTTGACCAATTAAAAAATGTAAATATTGACTATTGAGTCTAAAATGAAGGAGATAGATCATTGTTGTACAAACATTTCTCCTAAGAGGTTATAAGGAAAAATAACATAAACTTTTTGAGAGACTTACTTATATTTAATTACTCAATGGTATTGGAGAAATATTGTGTTGAAACTTTAGTATTTCTTTACAACTAAAGCTCACAAAATTGTATTAATATATTTGCAAATATCTCAGAAACTGTTGGTTTTATAAAAATATATTTCATATAAAAGATTTTTTTTTAATAGTACTACAATTTTAATATGATAAGTTATTTAGTATCAAGTAGTTGCGGAGATACGGAAATTTAAGCTTCTTTAAAATCATTTTCATGGGAAAATTAAAATAGCCAATTTATTTATAATCTTAATCAACTCCTAGACACGAGTTTTAATCAAAATCGTTAGAGCCGATTTTGAGAACATCGATTTTTTCTCTTTTCGCCCTTTATTAAACTACTCTTAATGTTAAGTTGAAAAAGACACACAGACAGTCGGCATTGCAAAGACCACTTTTCAGGGTCCGGGGGGTCATGAAATGTCGAGATTCATCAAAATCTCGACTTCGATTTTTTTTTGACGATCACAATACTTTCTCTACCTGTAAGATAGTGAGAAAGTAATAACAGAGTAAATAGTCAAGGATAAGTTAAAAATATTTATTTTATTTACTTTTTATTAGGAATGGTCCATATCCTTCCCCAGCCTCATGAAAATCCTGGATCCGCCTCTTCGCGCGCGGGTAGTGAGTCACTTGTAGCTAACCACACACAAAGCTTCCTTTTGCTCTTATTATAGCTCTCGTCTCACCTTGTTTGTTGCAGCAAGGCAACCATGGCAAGCTGAGAGGCGCAAGATGAGTTAGACGCGGTGAGTCACTGACTCACCTCGAATGAGTTCTTTGTAAGAATGCTCAAGTGGCTGGCCGGCAATCACCCAAAGAATCCCCTCACCGACATCGTCACGGATGATCCACTCGCTACTATCCGTGTCCAAAAAGTCGACCGACCTTCCGAGATTTACGCTGTCAGTCGGTAAGTTTTATCTTAAGACTACAATACTAATTACAGTTAAAAATATTTTTTATTTAGTGATGTAGATATGGTTGTGAAGTAAAAAAGGCTTATCCCCAAAGTTTATTTTTCAATATTTCTTAAAGTAGTGTTGTATATATAATATAATAATTTAAATTGAGTATTTATAATTGTTTTGATTAGTGTTACCTACACATTGTAAAAAATTTGTTAAACTTAAATGGAAAACTGAGAATTAAGTGTTTTCTAGAAAAAAAAATAACATCCTGTTATTTTAAAGACTAGGATGTTATATTTCAATGTCATATTATAAACAGTATCTTTTTTTAGCATCGCGTTTTACTACCTTTTCAGGCTATACTCATATGTACTAATTACGCTAATGTTATTAGATGAGGAAGGTTGAGATTTTGAGGAAGTTTACCCGCATTTGCGTAGGGGGAGAGTGGAAAACTATATAGTTAAAACCACCCTCTGTACAGCCGACCGGGTTTTGAACCTCAATCTCACTGTCATCAGAAATCTAGTCTATTGCAAGAGTGATGCCTTATATCATGCGGCCACCGAAGCAGGTATAAACGGTATTATATTGTACTAATTTGCGTTGTGGTGTCAGAGGGGAGGGGAAACTGCTTAAGCCACACAACTATAGTAGAATTTTGCTAGGAAATACCTTCTGAAAGGTTTTTATTCATACTATTCTAACATGAAATAAGGCCTTCCAAATTGTCATATCTACCAAAATCAAGGTATACTTAAGATGAATGAATTCGTGTTATTCATGTGTGTTTTTTTTTTAATTTATTTGAGTTATTTAACGTGCACTTTCTGACAATGAATTGAATTTAGCTTAAATTTTGAATTATAGTAAAATATTTCAAAATATCGAAGTTTTACACCTTACCTTCTTGATTTAATTTGAATGGTCTGTATGTTTCGTATTGTATTTAACACGACTCTATACTTGACTAAATTTGTCCAATAACATCGCCAGTAATATAATTTTCGAACGGCTTTTTTTATGTATATATATATATTACTAGCTGAAGCACTCGGCGTTGCCCAGGATAAATGTTTTTATTTTAATGATTGTACTTGCAGTGTAACTTTCAAGTTTGTGCCTTTAAGCCCTGCCTGGGCCCGACCCTGTTTTTAATCAGCTTAGAAAAAATATGATTAAAATTTTAAAATTCCTGCTTCGAGGCGTACACGTTTGTGCACAAAGGCTATTCATTTTTAAATTTCGGACCTCTGCAAGCTGTAGATATCTCGCACTGCTCATGGCAGACAGACAAACTCTTCATTTTATTAATATAGACTACGATAGTAAGCAAAATCATTGTTTGTTTTATTATGAAAACAGTTTTTTTGAGTTAGCAATACTTTTTTACTGTTTTATTCTCACAACTATAATATTTATAGTATCTTCCTATATTTTTAATCATTATTACTTGTTGTAAAATTATCAAGAAACCTGATTTTTCCTCATGAAAAAAAAAGTATTCCGAAATATTGGAGATTACTTTTTAAAATTACATTTGGTGTGGTAAAAATATATTGTAAAAAGGAACAAGTAAATTAAAATTCCTTAAGGTTACAAAAAACTTGTTCGTATTTAAAATTTACAAAAAATATCAAAACCCACCTAATTTTTTGTGCTTCTAGAATAACAAACAATTCAAAAAGGCCTTGAAGAATCTTGAAATGTTACATAAGATGTTCATGTTCGTGTGTTTATGTCAAACTTTAAATATCAATATTTTGTGTTCGAAATCTTAGTTGTGCTGAGTTTGATAAAAATTGATTTTTTATTCTATTGTTTATCCAAGATAGAAATACTCTATTAAAATATGATATAAAGTATGTACGAACCCGTTTCAGTGGCCGCATGGTCTGAGACGCCACTCTCACAATAGACTAGACTGCCGATGACGTTGGAATGGAGGTTCGAATCTTGGTCGGGTGTATTAAGGGTGGCTTTTCCAAAATGGTTTTCCAATCTCCCTCGACGCAAATTTGGGTACACTTCCTCTAAATATAGCCTTACTCATACCTTAAACCACTAGCGTAATTAGTACATAATTTATCTATATTTTCTCAATATAAATAGTATTAAAACAATTTTTCAATTTTATAAAAAAAATTCAATATTTTAGTCAAAAAAACTATCAATGTATTTAAACTTTATGTACTTACTATACATTATAATATGCATTATTATTATTATTATTATTATTGATATAAGCTATTTTTCTCATACGCACATCGATGATCTCGTGGTCTAGGGCGCCACTCTTTGATTAATCTGGATTTCTTGTGACTGGGAGATCGGAGTTTGAACCCCGGCTGGGTGTATTACGTTTGGTTTCCTAAATTGCTTTTTATTCTCTTTCTCAATGGGAGTCCGGATTCATTTCCTCTTAAGTTATACTTTCTTCACATCTACTTCCATTAGTCTAAATATGTGGCTAGCAGGGATGGATAGTAAGACTTGGTGCACCAAATACTCTCATTTATATAGTTCAGATCACGTAGTTAATTATTATTGAGTTAAACGTAAAACTAAAAAATCAATTTATTGTTTCAATCTTGTTGTTGTTTCAGGATAAATCCTTTATTTGATGATGACGTAGCTAAGCGTAGAGGCAGCAGTGACCCCCAGAAGATCGGGGGCTGCGAATCCCCCAACAAATCAAGCAGCTCTGGCTACGGCAGCAACAATCTTTACCACTCTTCCTCCGAGTATAGCAGTGGTACCGAGGAGATCAACGGTCAACGGGTCTACATTGGCCTAACTCGTGGTCAAACCCCAGCTGATCCCCCACACACCCCTACCGTGCTGCGTGACAACGCTCTCACCGTGCTTGAGCAGAATATCAGCTTCGTCAAGAGCATCCTCGTCGCCGTCAAAGGATCCGGTGGCAACCCGAGCGCTGCAGCCGCGGCGAAGAAACACAAGCGACGCCCGAGTGGTACCTCCGCAGCCACCCTTAGCCCAATACCCGAGGGTAAGGTGGACTACAGCATCCCGCGCCCTGTCTGGCCGAGAGATGAGATACAAACTAAACGCGATCTCCCCCTTTCGCCCACAATGGTGCAATCTCGGAGTATCCCTTCATCGGGTGCACAGACAGACTCTATCGTGGATGACGCACTACTACTCTACACGAACATCTCTTACCCCCCGTCAACGTCATCTTCCAGCGAAGGATGCCAACGGGAAAACTCGGTGGACCAAACGTTATCTTCAGAGAAATCCGTGGGGGGCCCACAAAGAGCCTCTTCAGAGGAGATTCTCAAGGAACTCTCCCACACCATCAACTTGGCCATGAGTAGGAAACAAACCTTGCCCCCGGAAGAGCTATTGAAAGGGCTCTCCGACACGATAAACCGGGGTCTAGAGACGTTGTGGAGGACTCACCCTCCACAAGGTTCGGAGGACGCTCTCAGGAAGCTGTCGTACACGTTGAGTCACAGCGAATACGTGACCAGACTGTCCCGAGCCTTCAGCAACAGCAGCGGTAGCAGCGGAGGATCGTTGAGCTCCCCGTCAGACACAGACTGCGCGAGGCTGATGCCACACCGAGGTCTTGACGCCAGCGAGGGGGCGTGGCAAGGAAGGGACGAAGGGGCACCTCACTTCGCCAACCAGCCCTGCCCAGCGAGGGAGAGTGACGATGATACTCAACCCCGGGGTTCGACAGCGTCATCCAGCGACAGTGAGTTCTCCGAGCTTTATCAGACAACGCCCCAGACAACGCCGAGCTCCTCTGTATCTCCGACGAGCAGAAGAGTCGAAGGGCTGTCGCGACCCCCCGTGTTCCTTCACGAGAGCACCTCTACGTCCCCGGCGAGTAGGAGGGCCGAGGGGCTCTCGCGGCCCCCCGTGTTCCTCCACGAGGACCTGTCCGGCCTCCCTAACAGCGTAAGAAACGCGATGATCTATGGGACCCTATGCCGGGGGAACACTGCCAAGACCGCGAGTGCTGACATTGTGTATGAGAAGCTCCGGAACTCCGGGGGTGCCAGGGATAGTGGAGTTAGGGAAGGGAAGGGATTGTCTCCGGGGAAGGGGGACGAACAAGACTTAAGCTTGTGGGAGAATTATTCCGGTGTCGGCGTCAACAAAGGAGATGTGCAGCTCAAATCCAAGGGGGAATCTTTCTTATACGTGAGTAAATAAATATTTATGTTTATACTTTCTAAGCTTCCTATACAAACTATTGAATTCATGAGTAAATAGACATAGAATATAATGTAATTTGTTCATCTATGTATGAGGGCATAATATATACTCTTTGTTTACACTGAAAGGTGACAGCCGTACCTTTATCTTTGTCTATCATTCTACGGCCCTATTTTATAATATTCATCAAAGTGAAATTAAGTAAAGTAAGGTTCCTGCCTTTCAGGGTAAACGAAGGATATAGTATGACATACATTCGAACTAATTGGGGTTTGGAGTTTTTGAAGTATTAGAAAATTCTGGTAATTGTTAAAAAAAACTAGTAATAGGTGTCATGTGGATATATATTAAAATAAAACGTTTACTGGCTAAAAGTATAATAAAATTGGAGTAGAACCTACTGTAGTCTACTGCCATTAGCTTCAGTCTGATTTCCAGAAGAAGCCCGTTATTTGAAAACAATGGCAGGAGGAAAAATTTACAATTTTATTTTCATTTTTAGCCCGTTAAATTAGTGGTGTAAAGATAAATTATAGAGTGATTCATAACGAAGTCTTATTGGAAGCTTTTGATAAGAAACTATCGGTTTTATAAAAATATATTTCAAATAAAAGCGTTTTATATTTAATAGTACTACATCTTTACAATGATAAGTTATTTCGTATATGAAAATCCTAGATACCAAGTTTCAGCCCAATCGGTAAAATGGGTTCAGCTTTAGTCAGTCGGACGGACAGCATCGCGAAAAAATCTTGTTCACTTTCGAGGTGGGGGGAAGGAGGATGAAATTATGAAACATCGAAATTTATCAAAATCTTGAGATCGATTTTTTAGGCGATCACAATAGCCTACTTCTCTGTTCGAGGGGTAAAGAGGGAGTAAAGGAAAATATGAACATTTGGAGTATTATGTATTATTTAAATAGCAGCTATCTTCTTCGGCTTTCACCAGTGATTTTATAATTGATTTCACCGAAAACGCAAAGAAAAAATTGTTACTTTAAATTAAGCATCATGGAATAAATGAGTTGGCATACTGGCATTTTATATTTGATCAGGGTGAAGCAAAGAGATCACCTTGATTGCCTCACTGGGTTGATCACGAACAAACACTCAGTCTGAGCAGTTGATGTTTATCAACACTCGAGCATACAAAGAGATCACATTGATTGCCTCACTGGGTTGAAACACGAGCAAACACTCAGTCTGAGCAGTTGATGTTGATCATCACTCGAGCATACAAAGAGATCACCTTGATTGCCTCACTGGGTTGAACACGATAGAACACGAGCAAACACTCAGTCTTAGCAGTTGATGTTTATCAACACTCGAGCATACAAAGAGATTACCTTGCTTGCCTCACTGGGTTGAACACGATAGAACACGAGCAAACACTCAGTCTGAGCAGGTGATGTTTATCAACACTCGAGCATACAAAGATATCACATTGATTGCTTCACTGGGTTGATCACGAGCAAACACTCAGTCTGAGCAGTTGATGTTTATCAACACTCGAGCATGCAAAGAGATCACCTTGATTGCCTCACTGGGTTGAACACGAGCAAACACTCAGTCTGAGCAGTTGATGTTTATCAACACTCGAGCATGCAAAGAGATCACCTTTATTGCCTCACTGGGTTGATCACGAGCAAACACTCAGTCTGAGCAGTTGATGTTGATCAACACTCGAGCATACAAAGAGATCACCTTGATTGCCTCACTGGGTTGAACACGAGCAAACACTCAGTCTGAGCAGTTGATGTTGATCAACACTCGAGCATACAAAGAGTCAAAGCTAAACACAAATAAATAAAGATGGCCGCCTACCAGAGAACCGAGATGAATCGCAGGTGTTTAGAAATTCCCGAATCGCTTAAGAAGTTTTATTTTGTGCACCGTGCCTGACTACCACTTCAGGATATCCGCATTTAACTTCACCAATAGGTTAGGGATGAAGGTAAAATCCAGATTAAATACACCCGCATTTGCGTGTGGAGAGAGTAGAAGTCATTTATGGAAAAAATACCGGGTACTTTACCTTTGCTTATTATTTTTAAAGTCTGACACCTTAGCTCAGTTGCTAGCGTGTCTCTCTGTTGAACTACGGGCTCTGGGTTCGATTCCTGTCATGACTGAAAAATGTATCATTGATGAAATGAACCCTTTCAAAGTGATTAATTGACGGCCGGGCTCTGGATGTTGTGTCTGTTCTAGATTTAACTAGTTTATAAGTCGTGTGCTGATATAATCAGTCAGTTCAGAAAGTGCACGTTAAATACCTCGAATAAATGAGAAAAATAAATATTTTGAAAAATGGTTTATGATAATAAAAGATGAACTTAACATTTAATCCACGTGCCTAAAGATGCAGTTTATTTAAAACATAGTTTGTTTTCCCTTAATATGGCTCAAGCCAAAATTGGAGCGGAAGGTATAAAAATGTCCCAATAGGATGGATATCTTTACAATCCAAGTTTTTTCAATTTTAAATGAGATGGTGAGATGTTTATGCGAAAAACTCAAGTTTTAATATTGATATAAATTGTTAGAAAACAAGATCTATCCTTCTTTAAACAAATAAAATATATTTAATAGGGCTACTACAGATCTTTCTAAGCTAATTTATTGAAGTTTTTTTTAGTGGCTATGAATCTTTTAGCTTATCAATTTAAAAAAAATTTAGTAAAATGGCAGAGTAAAATGTATTCCGTCCTTTTGAGCCACACATTTCTAATATAGTTAAGATTTATGTTAAAATACCGTTATCCATCCACCCATAACTGCATATTTATACTAGTGGGGTATTAATAAGGAAGGTATAATTTTTAAAGATAGTACCCGCATTCACACGAAAGGAGAGAGAACAGAATCTAGGAAATATCGCCCTCGTTATATCCAAATAGGATTCAAACCTTGACCTCTCCGTCACTATAAATCTGGATTAAACCAGACCAATGCGTCTATCTATGTACCACCGGTGCGGGTTTCCATTTATTGGTAGACAGATATGTTAATTACCTAGTTAAGGTATCGAACAAGACAGCTGTCAAATCAAATATCAGTCGACTAATATTTTTAAAGCTACTGTAGACTACATAAATCAATAAAGCGCTAACACGGAACATTACATTGACTTCCCTGTGAATCTGGTTAAACAATTTTAAAAAAAAGCATAAACTGGCTACACAAATAGAACAACCTCAGCTTCAAAACATAAAGTTATTACTTTGACAAACTCGGTATTCATATAATGCTTTTCTATGACTTTACAGAATGTAATGCTTATCCAAAGAAAAGCTGTTATGTGCGGGTTTTTTAAAATTTATTAATGGTACTGTACATGCATTGGCATATTAATAAATGTATTACTACTCAACATTGAAAAAGATGAACAAGATATGTGAGTTTAAAAACCACAGAGTAAGCATGCGAACAAGAGTGAACAAGCATAACAAGGATATGAACCAGGTTCCCCCTCTCAGCGTGGTTCAACGCATTTTATAACCTTGGGGAGGGAGGGGGGGCACTTCTAAACGCTCTCAGTCATCCTTTTATTCATCACAAAGTTTTAATTTGAACCTATGAATTTTATGTATTTGATGTATTTAAGAAAATTTGTAAAATATTCTTGAAGTAATTTCTATTCCTCTTACTAATAATTCCCGTTATTTTGGTGACCAATAGAACAATTTAAAATATGGCCATACATTATTCACCACACTTTAAGCCTTAATAAATTCGTTATTTTATGAAATATCTTAGAAGGTTTTGCAGTAATTAATAACACAAATCGAGATATTTTGGTTTTAATAAGTAGACCTACACCATTTCAGCCAATACCTCAGTATACCAGATAGTTCCTAAAATAAAGAGTTTACTAAAGATTATAATGGGGAGAATAATGTATGGGCATCTAAGTTATACATTGTATGTGACTTATAAATATTCACAGGAAAACACAGTGCGTAATAAAAATGTACCGCTTAAATTAAGGAACGATAAAATACAATGACAGTATCCAGCGGCGTATTTTGCAATAAGCTAAATAAAATATTTCACCGCTATAATTCCATAATATAACTTATCGGCCATTTATCACTCTAGTTGAATGTTTGTTGTTCCATAGCAAATATATATTTCTAGCAAAATCTTGTTCCATTTTCATATATAATTATATGAAACATGACTTACGATAGTTTATCTATTAACACCCAGAATAAAATACTTTTTCCCTTTGGATAGACAAAAAAACTTTGACTTTACGATTCCAATATTGAAAATATGTAAAGTCATTAACAATTTGAGGTGAAAATCACAAATTTATCTGATCTCATTGCCTGGCATTCTTCGAATTCTTGAATTCACAAATTCACACATTCAAGAAAAACCTTTATTTCTGTATAAGTTTTAAATTATTTAGTTGTGTAACCATTTTAACACTTATCGATCGATGGACATTACTAGATAATCTCAATGTAGGTTACATGGGCGTGATTGCCGGTGAAATGTTGAGTGATTTTAATAACAGATAGATAGCCAGATGAGATAGTAACTATTAACACATCAAAGTAGGAGTAAAATAGACCAACAGAAAACAACTAGAGTAGAACAGAGCGCGTGGCCGTTCTAACTTTCTTTCAAATCAGTAGCGGCTCAAGGGATGTTGCCATCGTTGTCGAGGCTTCAAGAGCATACGTTAGGGAACGCTTTTTTTACTCTCTCTCTCTCTCTCCTAAAGATGGCATATGGAAATATTCTCTTTATTTTTATTTATTTTCTAAATGGATCGAATATACTTGAGATATCTCAAGTTTTAAAGGTTACACTTCAGTCCATTTTAACCTAAGGACTCAGTGGTACACCCATGGGGAGGATCAAGACCCCCAACGCTAAAAATAAATAAATTAAAAGAAAGCAAAGAAAGAACGCGAAGAAAACACCTTTATTTTATCACTAACGTGTCTGTGTCTTATCATTTTGGAAAGTGATATTTGAAACAAATAATTATAAATAGGTCTAAATGTGAATGAACTCTTTAGAACAGTGGTTCCCAATTACCTACCAGACAAGGACCCCCAAGAGGCTCTTTGAGATCGGTGGACCCCCATATTTTCTAATCATTAGAATCTAATCGATTCTATGTATACCAATATTAATAATTTATGTTAGAAAATCAACAAAACTGGGAATTTGGTACAGTAAATCCGAGTCAAATGTGTTTTTATATACTTTTATTTTTACACTAACTCTAGTTGTAATAACAATTAATATAATAATAATAGTTAACACAAAATAGGTTAATTAGGTCTATATGGAAATGTATTAATTATGAAAAAGTTCATATTTACTAATTTGGGTCTAGTATTAGTGAGATAATAAAACCTCTTATTTTCCCATCACTTCTTGAAGATCAGGTTGAAGGCTGGACACTTTGACTAGAAATGCACTTACGCTAATGTGTAATGGTAGGGTGATTGTGAGATGAAATGGAGGACCTACAGTTTAACGTGGGATCCGAACCACGGTGGAGGTCTGGCATTCCTCATATTCACAAGTTGTGATTAATACACGTCTTGTTAAAGGTGAAGGCAGGGTTTGGCAATCAGATAAATCTGTACCGGGACCAAGGATTGAGCCCCGGACCCCCAGCACAGAGGTCCGACACCTTACCCCTAGACCGCCAGGTCACCCCCATAAAAATATGTTTGCTTATAGCTCAAAAACGATTGATTTTATAAAAATATATTCTAAGTTGAAATAGTTTCATTTTTAATAGTACTACAACTTTACATTAATAAGTTAGTTCATATCTCAAATAGTTGTGGAGATATGGTCAAATTTGTAAATTTCCACTTCTCTAAAGTACGCTTAGTCATTTACATGGGAAAACAAGAATTGCCTTTTTTTTTGTAAACAATGCCTAGATACAAAATTTAATCAAAATCATTTGATTGGATTTTTATAAAAACAGTTTTTACTTATATTGCCCCAAAGTAAATTACCCTTAATTTTAGGGTTAAATATCTAATTCTAAAATACCAATGGGAGGGACCTTATGATTATCCTAAATACCAAGTCTTAGCCCGATTGGTAAAACTATTTTGGCTCTAGTCTGAGATAAAGTCAGATAGACAGACATACGTCATTGCAAAAATAACTTTCTCAGTTTCAGAAACGTCAACATTTATCAACAGTGCTAGTTCAATTGTTTTATCACAATACTTCTCTCTCCGAGGGGTCAGGAGAAAGTAAAATGTGGTTTAATTAATGTTGACTGCTACCATCACGTGTTCTTCTAAGTTGCGTGAAATGTCATTTTTTTTTTATTTGATGATTTCAACGTGCTTTTGAAGAACCAATCGTTTGACACGACTTTGGCAATCACTCACATGAGGAGATGTATACTTAAACTAAACACTTTCCTAATGGCAATAATGTTTTCTCTGAGTATCAGACACGAACTAGGTTTGAATAGTACAGTCGTGGGCACAAATATGAGGACGTATTTCCAGTATAATTGCCCCTACGCTCATACCTAGACGAACCTAATCCAAACAGAAATAATTCTTCGCGACGAATATTTTCTTCGAATCGACAGCGTCGTTGGTGAATTTTTGGGTTATCTATAACTCTCCGGCAGTTTAGGGACATTTGGCAGATCTGTTTTATGCCATCATTAAGCTATTTAAGCTTCAGAACTGTTTCACACTAGGCAACTCTCGCCCGGCAACAATAACTGGCCAGTCTCCCAAGTGGTTCCGGCTCACAAGCCACCTGTTAAATCTTGTGCGGTTGCTTTGAGATGAGTTTACCTGAACTAAACATAGATGATTTTATATCTGAAGCGAAACAACGACCGGAAATATTGAGTTTATCACAAGACGATTACTACAACAGGATCGTAAAGAGGCCGTCCTGGGAAGACATCCTCATGAGATTTGTTCCGGACTTTGACGAAAAAACGTAGGACGAAACAAAAATTAACTTGGTAAGATTTTTTTTAAATAAATTATTACCAATCTTTTTTTAAACTTATCTAGAAATCATTACATACTCTACGAGTAGTTTATAAGTTAATCATTATTAATGTGTATATCATAAACAGCCTCTGATCCCCTCAGTTTATCATCTTAGCCGCCTTTTCCTCACTCTAGGTCTATAATCTAACAGTTCATCCTGTCAAGAAAGTTCCAACCTTAAACTGTATAGTTCATAGCTCAAGTTCTTTTAGTTTCGTGTTTCGTAAAACCAATTTCCATTGTCTGTATATTAACCGTGCTTTCTTAAAGTACTAGTTATATTCTAATTTTGATGTCTAGATAGTCATCAAAGTTATAAGCAATATAGCTACAGAATCTCAATCCAGTAACTTTACTTTTAGGCTATTAACGTTTAAAATCAGTAATTTCTATTCTTGTGAAGAGATTGCTTAAATTATCACTTAATTTACACCTCCTACTAAGCTATCACTCTGTTATTGTGTCTTGTGCTACAATCTACTTTACCCTTTCACTCAACAACCACAACACCAATTGAGTTGAAATTTCGCATGGGTAAAACTCAAGGCATTTGGTTAACATATAGGCTAGTTAAAATTAATTGAGCCACTTAACCTAAAACACCGCCCCATTTATACCCCCCGCCCCCAAACGTGTCTCCTGAACCACTGGGGCTAGGGAGTCGCCCTTCGGGTGGGGGGTATCCACGGGTGCTAGGGTCGCACACGGCCAGCAGAACAATAGAAAAAAGTAGTAATAGTTGTAATAAACTGATCCCGTCCTCGTAGGCTTGATGATCCGGATATGTTTCCCGTATGTTAGTGCTAGATAGTGCGGACAATTAGCTATTGAAGAAAATCCATGGGTTTTTTCTGTCAGTGAGGGAAAGCAGGAAACTCTCGTTGTTTTCCAGATTGCAGAGAATACATCACGTACAGTTCCTGACAGGTAGACAAACCAAGGTGGCATTGAAAATGTAAATCAGTCATTGATGCTCCTGTTGCCAAGTACCTAGAATCGGACACACAAGTACTGTAATCATTTCCCGTGTTCCTTATTTATGTTTCAGGTAAAGCTTTTTTTTAAAAAGGTAGAAAAGTCTCAGGACTTGTTACCCTAGAACCAAGGCAGCAAAGAAAAATAAGCCAATGGTTCAGGACGAGGAGAAAATGACTACACATACCTTAAACAGTTGTGTTTTCTGGAACCTTACACAAAACACGCATCATCAAGTATAGAAACAGAAAGAGAAGAAGAATCAGATGAAAATGGAAGAGGAAAGAAGGGAGGGTTGATGACCCACTACTTACTGGTGACAATGAAACCAATGACACCAATTATAAGAGAGAGAAGAAGATCCTGTGTGTATGGAACGTCGTCGACGTAGAAGGAATTCTGTCGAAGATGAAAGTCCAGAAGAAGCGCTTCTTATTTGGCATTTGAATGAAATCTTTGTCAAAAAATCCCAAAGGAAAGAAGATAATAATGAGGATGAGATGTTTATGACATCATTGATGCTGGAATTGAAGAATATTACCGAAGACAACAAATTGAGAGTGGAAACAGCAATGCTCAATCTGTTGAAAGACGCCCAATCTTCTTATTCAAGACCAAGTTTCTCAAGTTTTTCTGTCTATCTGCAAATACCCTCCAATTATTTTCAGGGAAGAATCAATCCTCCTCCTAGTAATAGAGGACTTCTAGTAATATCAACAGAGTCCTGTCAGTGGCAGTAGTAAGGCTACTTATCCGCAATCTGATTTTAGCGAAGCATCATTGTTTGGCGGGCCATGAAAAGTGTACTAGTACTTGAAAAAGTACCTACGTGCAATAGAGAGATATTGAACACCTAACATACTGGACTATGTTTCAGAAATTATGTTCCAATTTATTTTTGTTTTATTTATACTGTGAGAAGTATTAGCTATTATAAAATCCTCGTTGAACAGTTGGATATTAGCTATATTCAAAAATTAAGGTCAAGAACCTTGTTTTAGTAGTAGTTTTGTGTGGGTTTTTTTACGATAGGTACACAAAGAAGTTTATTGAAATTAATATATAGGGCTAATTTCTAACTTTGCAACAAGTCCATATATTTATTTTTCAGTTTAATTAATTACTTAAATTGTGGTTGGAAAAAACAATTGCTAGAAGTATTTAAACTTAAGTTTGCTCAATTTTAGTGTTTCACAATTGTTTTTCTATAAGTATAAGCCAAAGACAAGTTTTTGCACCAAGTATACTTTAATCTAATGTTTAAATTTCAAATTTGTTGAAATAAATAAAATTGTTTACCACTCTTTAGCTTATTTTACAACCAGAGAAAATGCGAGTATTTTTTAAAGCATGACAAATGGGCTAATATTTGTATTTTTCATTGGAAAAAGGACTAACATATCACACCTTATTTTCTAAACACAATAAAAACAATATTTACTAATTTTATTTTATTTTTGGTTAAATAACTTTAAAAGAGATAGAAAGAGTTTAAATTATGCATTCATCTCTATCTCTGATACTGAGAAGGAATTATCAATACTTACCGTAGAGTAACAGTCAATATCTGTTCTGGTGTTTCTGCCATTCACATTACAGTGTCTGCCTTCAGAATTTCTTCCCTCACATTTCCGAGAAGTTCATCAAAATACATCAATGACATCTGAAAACACTTTAAAAAACTTATCATAATTTAATCGGAGATCTTCGTGACGTATAGAAGAAACCCTTTTCCAATCGCTCACTAATATACGGATGCTCATAAAATATCCTCACTCGTTTTGTGATTTTCATCCGTTGCCTCCTCCTTCAAAGGAGCCATAGAAAGGAGCCTCGTCTTCCGTATCCATAGTCACAAATTACCAATTTCTTCGTGTGCTCTGGCTAGGTTGGTACTGATTTTACTGAGCGATTGAAATTGCCGACAAGTTGTCGGTGGTTGCTTGCTAATTTGACAGAGCGACAATGTGTCAGCGATTGTTGCCGGGTGATAGTTGGTCAGCGATTGTTGCCGGGCGATAGTTGGTCAGCGATTATTTCCGGGCGATAGTTGGTCAGTGATTGTTGCCGGGCGATAGTTGCCTAATGTGAAATGGATTCTACTAGTTTTATTTAATGGTGATTACAATGCTATTAAAGTATGAATGAATGTGTATTTTTTAATGTTTCCTGTACTCTACTTTATGGTTAGATACTAATTCTTAACGCCATAAACATATACAGTTGCATAATTATATCTTACCTTAGTAAAATTACCTATATTTGCTATCTTTACATGAAATTTGATTACTCCCTTACATGGATGGGGCCTAACTATACCGAAAAGTTGTAGAAATTTGACTATACTCCTACTAAAGTAAATATTAAACTTTGACTCATCTCTTAGTAAGTTCTCAAACAATGTAGAAAATGTTTCTTTTGTATCTTGAAAGGAAATAATTTGATTAATCCAATATATATTGTTATGTTTATTTTTCGTATTTTCCCCATTGATTCAAAACCAGTGCGTTTCGGCTTGCCCTAGATATCACACTTATTTCAACTAGCTGTGAGCGGGCCTTACTCCAGACACTTTTTGGGACTAGCATTGTATAGTACTGTAAATACATCGGCATGGGATCAATATTTTACTGTCGTTTTTAAAATAATAAAGACATTTAAATAATTTCAATGGTCATTAAATTATCAGTACCCAATTTTCCATTATTCCTATGGTTGCATGACTATAGAGGTCAACTGCTTGTCTAGTGAACCTGTTTGGATCTCAGTTGGGACCTAAATGGATGTATTATAGTCACACTACAATAAGAATACATTTTGAGCACAAATTTGTGTTTGTTTGTCATTGCTTCTTAGTAGGCTATTCGTTCAGGCTTCAACTACGCTGATGTAACAGAGCTTGGGAAGGTATTGTTTTAAATTAAATTTACCCACATTTACGTGAAGGGATAGCAGGAAAATACTATTAAAAACCATCCTTAGTACATCCGATTGAGATTCAAACCCCGATCTCCCCACCACCGGCAATTCAGCCTAAAGACGAGACTAACGCATTAGACCATGACACCATCGATACGGTGGGAATGAAAAATTAATAAAGAGCAGCTAATATTAACATTTAATAACAGATTATTTATCTCACAGCTTCAAAATTAACAGCGTCCGTCTAAAATGGTAGATGAAGAAAAGATGGCTTTACTTATGAATATATGAAGGTAGATCTGGTAGCTTTTTAAACTGTCAGATAAAATTATTGGAAGATGATTCCATTGGAAGATTATTCCACTACCCAGCTCTTATCTCTCTTATTGTTCATAAAAATTGAAACTAAAGCCTTCGAAATAATTGCAACGTACAAGAACGTCTCCAAGATCCAGACAGATTTGCGGCCACGTGGGAAATAAAGAAGCCGTGCTATTTCAAGGATTACTACCCGCTCCTACACATAACGGATGGGTGTTACGTCTTCTTGCCTGTGAGCTTCTTTATCCCTTCAACCTTCTCACCATTTCTGGCGAGATTCAACGATATTATCTCAGGACTATTTACAAATTTTCAAATGAAGGAAGGACTACACTACTCACTCTGAGGTATGGTCCAGATGGCACACACGATGCCGATCAATATCGATCATCTTCTTGGTCCATTCACATTTCTAGGGATTGGACTTGGCACAAGTTTCTTGTTGTTCGTTTTAGAAGAAATGGTTTTCGGATTGGGTACCTAGTTTCGTAAGCTAACCGGCTAGCTGTGATTCTTATAATGTAACCTAATATAGTAATCGTGTATTATGTAATCACATGACCTAAATTGAGAGGCTAGTTTGTTTTGTATTTTTTTCATCAATAAGCTAATTAAAATATTTTTAAGGTTGGCCTGACATTTGTCTCCCCCCCTATCTTCCGTGCTTTCTAACTACCCCTCTCCCTATCCCACCTCAGTGTTCCCTTCTTATAACCGATTCTTCTCTTAACTCACTATATTTTGAAGTATAATAGGCTCTAGGTGCCACCTTTACAATTTAACCCCTCCACCGCAAGCCGCCACTGCGGAGAATTTCCCGAAAAATTGTCATCTCTATCTTCCCCATGGTACGGGGCTAATTTCTAGTAGAAATTGAAAGGTTTGCGTCCTGTTGCGTTCTGTTACGCTAACCATATATTGTTTTTGTTCCAAATATAAGAAAAGGTACATTTTAAGTGTTCACCAACCTGCTACCAATTTATTTATCTATATTTTTGAATATACATCCGCAGACCGCATTGCACCAAACATTTCAATTATATAACATAATATCAGTCATACTGCACTACGTTTCTTTAAAAGAGTCACGTTTCGAAAGCTCTTTGACATTGGTGGTACCTTTTCATGCATGTGGACCCACCGTGTGAATTAACTTTGATGTGAGGACACAAGTTGACTATTGTTGCTATATCTATTGTTTGTGTCAATGTATTACTGCTTGTTTCGTAACAGAGTAACGGGAATGACGTGCAGCTACATTCGAAGAGGAATGTACTACGCTCCTTATTAGCCAATACAAATCTTAGTCGGTGAAAGCGGGGTTAGTTAATGTAAATAGTTCGATCAAGTATTGTGACGTATTCTAAAAATATAAAACCTCGCACTGTTGCAGGTTTGGTTGCTTGTTTAGTGTATTTGACTCCATCTCAGGGGCCGGTTTGATTTGGGCTATCGCAACTACTTTAAACTAAAATAAGGCCAGTAATTCAATTCCAAACGATTTTTTTTATTAAATTGCAATCAAAATCTCTTATGGGGGTGCCCAGAATACATAATTTTGGATGAAATACGATTGCATTAAATGTAAAACAATCCCGTTTGTTGTTTCTTGGTGTTGTTTGTAAACAATTTCTTCAGCCAAGGCTACAATAGTTTTATATTCTTTAAATTGAAAAAAATGATATCTCGACCCGGGAACCAAACCCGGGTCCTTTGGCTTAGTATTTCAATGCTCCAAACACTTAGCTGTCTAAGAATAGTCCCGTGCCCAGGGTCATTCTCCACTCATATTTTAAGGTGTCATTTTTCAATTTAAAGAATATTATATTTAGATGCGGCTACAACCGTAACTAATAAAATGCTTAAATATAACAAAAATAGAATCCCAGATATATTCTAGCAATTTGGAAGCCTTTTTGCAAGTATCGGCAGAAAGTAAGAAATGATTATTTAAGTGGACTAATCAGGGACGTAGCTATCGCTAATTAATCTTAAATAGTCTCGGGATTAAATTCACAAATAATAAAAATATAATTACTTCACCTCATCACTTCAGTGGTACTTATAAATATATGTTTAGTGTCATCAAATTTATAGTCCCGGTCCACTTGGAACCTTCCAGTCCACCCCTGCGGAAGTCCAATGGTGATTGTCTGCAGGGCCATCCAGAGGATTCAGGGGACTTTGGGAGCATCTTTCACACAAAATAGTTAGCTCAATTTTGGTGCTTTATTCATTTCTACTAACATAATAAAAATAATAAAAAGTAGATCAATGTTTCCCAGTATTATCAACTTTTTCATATCTTTACTTTGCTTGGAGACTTTAAAAGGTTCGAGTTTGAGAACTCAGTAAAATAAACATGCAAAAGGATTGTTTTTTTCTATCCACGTGTGTTGTAATTGCATCAAGACTTGCTACTGTAAAATATAGATGTTTGAGAGGTTGAGGGCCCCCCAAAAAAGCGAGGGTCCGATGCAAACTGCTTTATTTGCTCTCCCTCCGTCCTCTCCGAATGTCTGAATTTAGGTCAGTATTTTACCTCGCAAAATGGGTTTACATTTTCCCTCCATACCGTTACACTCATCTTAATTAGTCTACGTATACTTCCATCTCTGGATCATGAAGAGTTGACTGACGATAGGTACTTGTTTGACAAAGGAGGTTATCGATAGCCGGTCTGTATAGCTCTAGTACAAGGGAGAAGAAGCGGTGATATATATATATATTTAAATGGTTTACAAAGGAGAACAAACGTTGGCCGGTCTCTAGAGCTAAACATCATCACTATCGTTACTATTGCTGTCAAATATAATTCTAATCTGTTTGAATAAATAATTTGATATTTATTTTAAAAGTAAAACTAAATTTAGTAACAGATGCAGTACAAATGTTCTGTGCATACTGGTTTACTCTAGCCAGATCCAAAGTGCGGTGAAAAATGTGGTTGGTATGCACAGCCTGTGCGCTGTGCGCTGTGCGAACATAGGAGTGAAGTGCAATGAGCGGTCTGCCAGGCACGCTCGTACCTTACAAGGGAGGGAAAAACGTTGATCTTTCTTTGTATTTCACCGACGATAAGAAGCCAAACGTTGACCAGCCTCGGTTATTAGGACTGAACTTGACTGAGAGGATGATGATGGTAAGATGACGTCATATCTCGGGAGTCCAGTCAGAATCACCGTAGTGATGACCTCTCAAGGACATCCGAGGGAAAGTGTAGACTGCCCACGGTTTGTTTGGGTTGGTTACCTAATCATAGAAAACAACGGCATTCCTCCAAACCAAATTAAGTATTTTTTAAAGGCACGACTCTTTACAGTAAAGTATACAGTGTGAGACGAGACGTAATAAATACTTCATTCTGTCCTTCAGAAAAAAAAAAGTCATTCTTTTTTCTCTCCGCTGTTTAATTCCATTAATAACTTAGGGAGAGGGAAGACATAATTTGGATGAACTGTACCCGCATTTGCATGAAAGTAGGTGTGTAAACCATTCGCTAAAAACACTCTTATTAACATCCGGGTGGGATTCAAGCAATGACCTCTTCGCCAACAGCAAACTAGACTCGCCGAGAATGTAGTTTAGACCAATCTGGGTTTGTTGTACGTTCCGTGGGCAATACTGTCTCACCTGTCGTTGATGTTGGTGTAGTGCAACAGCCCCCGGGGGCTCACAAAGGATTTCAGGGTGTACGTGACCTTCCAGCGAATTTTATTAATCATAATATAATTTGTAATAGTTTGATAAACAAATTAATGCAGGTGTTGACGTTATTTCATAGAATCTTGTTAGGGATCTGTTTTACATACCACTTTATTAAAATTCGGAACGACCGTTTATATTTTACAAGATATAAAGTATCCTATTTGATATTTGTTTCCTTTTTTTAAGGGGTACATTGGTTAGGACATGACCCTGACAGGGGTAGGCGACTGTCAAATATTTGGAACTATAATCCTGAATACTGAATGCGGATGGTCGAGGGTTTAATCCCAACAAGAAAGAGTAGGTTGGTTTTTTTTACAAAAAGTGTTTTTTACATTCTCTTCAAATGAATGCTGGCGCAGCTATATTCAATTTACTCTCCTCCTCTGTATTTAGATTAGTGTATAAGCTGTGTACACTTACAAAAAGGATGACAAGATGAATTGAAACAAAAACAAATAATTCTGAGCTACCATTGGCTAACAGGATTAGTCACACTGTTAGTGTGCCCGACTCTATCGGAGTTTAGTCTCGATTGAGTGCAAAAAGGTTGGATTTTAATTATTTTTTATGTCTTACTGCCCATCCAGGCTATCCGCTTAACTACACTAATTATATACAGTGGGGTCACGGGGTCTAAGGCGTCAATCTCACAGTAGACTATATTGCCGATGACAGAAAGGTCGAGGTTCGAGTCTCAGTCTGGTGCACACAAGTGTGGTTGTCCTATCCCCTTTTCACGCTGATGTGGGTGCATTTCTTCTAAGGTATCCTCCCAATCATTATTCGTTAATCCGGGGCTCAATCCTCGGTTCCGGCACGGATTTATCTGATTGCCAAACCCTTCCTTCACCTCTGACAAGACGTGTATTAATCACAACTTGTGAATGTGTGGAATGCCATTCCTCCCACCTTGGTTCGGATTCCACGTTAAACTGTAGGTCCTCCATTTCAACTCACAATCACCCTACCATTACACATTAGCATAAGTGCGTATAGCCCGAACGGATAGTAAGCGGAGCTAATAATAATAATTTAATGCAATTCTTTTGAATGAATATAGATAATTTTTATTTTCTTGCTAAACTAGTTTTAATTAAACGTTCCCAATCAACTATTCACCAAAATGTTCACCACTTTCAGTGAGCTCTGAGGGCTTGAAAGCATTGACTCCAGTACTCCAGTACTCCAGTACTCCAGAGGAGACTGAAAGGTTCCCTCCCCTCCATCCCACCCACAGATAATTTCAATTCACGCCCCTAACGAGGATTCAGGCTAGGATTATGTCTAACATATATCTAAACTTATAGTTTAGAAAACTAGACAAACCTTGGTTATTATTGTGTTTTTTTAGATAAATGTAGGGGTTTGATTAATTCTAAAGCCGTTTGATATTTAAATATTTCTCTTGACAATCGGATGACATTGAGCAGTAAAGTTTAGCCACTCTGGTGGCACAGAACGTTGTCAGGGTACAACATAGGAGGTTGTATACACGTCGAGATGATGTGATGATTGTTGCT
Source organism: Timema bartmani (assembly GCA_902151455.1). Classification (NCBI taxonomy): domain Eukaryota; kingdom Metazoa; phylum Arthropoda; class Insecta; order Phasmatodea; family Timematidae; genus Timema; species Timema bartmani. The sequence goes on from CABFWB010003620.1 coordinate 53,673, forward strand.
ATGATGTTGTGGAGCCGGGGTGAGTCTTATCCTAACTCTGATGACCGTTATAATCAGTCCCCTTGGGGGGAAAGTACCTAAGGTACCAGCCGGGAATTGAACCCGGGACCCCTGGCTCGTAGCTAGGTGCAATGACACCATGGGGCCGGTATACTTATGGTGAAATTGAAGGTAAAGCGAGTTTGGGTTCGTGTTCTTTTTCTTGATTTTGAGGGAAAAAACCTTTTTTGGCCAAAATAAATAAAATGTTGCCATAGTAAGCGCCCTAGTAAGCACCCTAGTAAGCACCATTATATTATTGGGTGTCCTCTCTTATGACAGGCCCATTCATTTTGTCACTGAACTTAAGACTGCCAATGCGCACTGTCCTCTGCCTCCTCCAGCTCACAGAATGTTCTTCTCTCCTTCAAGTCATCGAATATTTGAATCCTCCTTCTTCCTCAGCTCCTCTTTCCCTCAACCTTTCCTTCTATGACGTCATACAGAAGACAGTTCTTCCTAAATATGTATCCGATCCAGTTTGCTCTACGCCAAGGAATCACATCCAAAATGGTTCTCTTCTCAGCCACTCTTCTCAGGACTTGTTAATCTGTCCCCCGGTCTGTCCACCTGATCTTCTCAAGTCTTCTCCAACACCACATTTCAATGATCTTCAAGTATTTCTTTTTCATCTTCCTAAGAGTCTAAGTTTCTGCTCCATACAGCGCGATGCTCCAAATGTAGCATTTCATCAGTTTCTTCCTCAGTCACAAACTCAACTTGCTGGTCAGCAGTAACCTCTTCTTGTTGAAAGCTTCCTTGGCCATGTGATATAATTTTCTACGTGTTTTAATCTCAACATTTCTTGACTATCTGACATGAGGATCACTGAATTTGACCATGACTTTCTCTTCATTTAAAATGTTTCTAGTCAAATGCTACCATGCGTATGACTCGATAATTGTTGAGATTACTATGTCTAGAAAATAAAAATAAATGTATCTACTCGAGTAATGTTTTATCTATTTTGGCCAAAACAAGTATTTTGTAATAAAAACTGAACAAATACAAACTCTTGTTCCCTTACATCTTACCTTAAGTCCAAAAAATAAAATAATGTACACGTGCTTATCCATACACCACATAAAGCTTTTTTTATTTGCTTTTTTTTTTATCCTCTTTCTCCCATTTAACACTAAATAGACATTTAGCCTGACCCCTTCCCCCACCAACTTGTGTTACGTAACTTTTCATATCAAGAGTAAATGCCATTATTTCATAGAGGTAGTTTTTGTGACACTGAAATAGTGGATCAGAGTTAATTCTAATTCACTTTACATCCATTACTGTTTCCAGCCTTTATCTAATCCATATACCCTAACGGCTTGCTAGGCCCGTCGTGGCTTTATATGTCTTATAATCAAACTTAAGACTAGAACCGGCACAACACCCAGTCCCCGGCCGTTAATTTATCAATGTGAAAAGGTAAACCTATATTTTCATCAATGATAAATTTTCAACCATGGCGGGAATCGAGCCCGGGAACTTTATCTCTGTCGACAGACACGCTACCGACTGAGCTAAGGTGATGGGCTGATTTAATATTACTCAGAATTCATTTTAAATCCTAAATATAAATTATTTTTGTTTTAACTGTAGTGAACTAGATTTAGGAGTATAATGGGTTGTATTTAAGTATAAGATCCCCCGTGTAGTACCATAAAGACACCACTTATTACAAGATTAATGTGTTTGCAATAAATTGTAAGATAATCTTATTTATCTAACGTCCCGTCCCCCCCCCCCCCCCTTTTAACACCCCCCCCCCACCCTCGCGTTAGGGTTTTTTAGGAGA
>CABFWB010003620.1:55534-66337 GCA_902151455.1 Timema bartmani
CATTTTAACCACCCCTCCACGCCACTGGTGTTGAGTAGGCTATGTTAGTGGCGTAACAATGAGAAATAATAGGTATTCTCCTTCCACCTCGAGATTTCCACAACACCGCGACTCGCCTTGTCTGTGTTGCGTCACTTGTTTCGGATCGTGGACGTATTGTTGTCTCAAACAAGACACAACCTACTTTACTCGTTGTAACTACAGTACAATGTTCATGGGAAAAAGCTCCTTGTATAACGTCTAGAAAATTCACCGTATCTACTTTCATTGATATGACCATACGTCAACTCCCAGCTGTCACTATTGATAGATATTATTAATGCCTTTGAAATAATACTGAAAATATAATAAAATGTTATCAATGGTGACTGCAAAAAAATGTTTGTATATTCCTAAAGATCCTGCCTAGCAAATTCTCACTATAGTTACCTTCTGTGAGTCGCACCTCACGCCATGAGAAAACAACAAAGAGCTAATTGCAATTAATGAACCGAGTTGCATCGTTTGTGTCTATGTTGGTTAATTAAACACCTGTTTATAAAACTCCAGGTCGTTAAACTGTGAAATGAGTACAGACAGAAACGAAACAGCACGCGATAGTTATTGGGGGCAGGGTCACAATTATTATTTTATCATTTTAATGACAGCTGTTTTTTTGCCAGTAGGGTTTGCAAGCGGTCACGACTGACGTGACCTTGGGAGGTCGGATATCGAGCCAGGAGAACTGGAGGGTGGTTTTTCAACGATGTCATCTTCTCCTGTAGATTTTACCGCTAGATCTCCAGGCGAATGTTGGTACATTCACTCAAAATGTGCCTCCCTCGTCTTTTTAAATCAATCCAAGCTGCGGATAGCCCTGGCGAGCATTAAGGCGAGTAGCACCCGCACCAGAGGACAAGCGGATAAAGGCGTCAGTCTCAAAATATATTGAGTTGACGGTAATGGTAAGGTTGGGCCTTGGATCCCGGCCTAATGTACTTAAGGTGCTTTTTTCATAAATAGTACACACCCTCCAAACAAACGTGGGTACATTTCATTTCTAATTTAATTGATATATATAATTATTTATATATTTATATAAGTTTATTTACTGTGGTCTAAGTGGTCAGAGTTCCTGGCTACAGATCCAGAGGTCCTGGGTTTGATCCCCGGTGATACCAAAACTTAACTGTGAAGCAATGGGTCTGTAACGGGGTCAAACTCAGCCTCGCGAGGACAAATGAGGAGCTACTTGAATAAAGAAGTAGCGGCTCCAGTTTAGAAAACTGAGATCAACTACTGGAGGGCTTGTTGTGCTGACCACATGACACCCTCTACTCGCAAAAGTTGGCTAACAGCAGCTGCTCGGTCGCCATAGCTCGCTTGTGGACTCACAACATGGATGTTATATATATTACGCCAATGGGTTAAAACTGAGAAAGGTAAAATTTGGATTATATGTACCCGCGTTTGTATATATGTGTACAGTAGATAGTGATAACAAAAATAGTGGTTAGGGAGGGGGTTACTTCCTTCTGGAAAGAATTTACCTCCATCCCACCACCTGGAAATAATTTACCTCCTCTAACTCATAATGGATTGAATGTGTTCCCTTTGGATTTATTTTACTCTCCTCCAATATTCTCGAATATGAGGATGAGAAATGGATTTGCATGGAAATAAAATTTTAAAAAAAGGTCCAACACGTTTGGTTAAGATTTGTCTGATTTGGGATAGATTATGACTACGTATTTTACTAAGTTCGTTGTTTTGATCAACAGCCAATCAATTGTCTGTCGACTGACTGGATCTGGATCAATTAAAAATTTAACACGATATCTTGGAATGTGTTGTCTGAGCAACACTTGGAGTTGTCTTTAAAAGCAAACTGTCTAAAATTGAGTTGTTCCTTTATTACTTTAAACAAAATTTCCTTCTGTGTTTTATAGATTTTTCTTAGATTAATTATAAATGTGTTCCTCTTGGACGTTTTACAGCCTACGTTTCCTTTCTTTAAAATAGTATTCGTTTCGAAAGGTCTTGGCAAACAGTAAGGCCCATAGCACACACACAAATGTAAGAAAGAATTGTTTTGTCCTCGGTGGCCACATGGTCTAAGGCGCTACTCTTGCTATAGACTAGACTGCCAATGACGGGGAGATCGTGGTTCGATCCCGGTTGGGTGTACTGAGGGTGCTTTTCCTAAATGGTTTCCCACTCTTTCTCCCCACGCAAATGCAGGTGCACCTACTCTAAAATTCAACCTTTCTAATCTCAAGCCCATCAGCGTAATTTGTGCAACATAAGCGTACAACCCGAATGGGTAGTAAAACGAGGTGATAAAAAAAAGAAAGGAGAAAGCTGTACTGAACTCTAATTACGATTAAAAACCAACTTCAAATATCAATTTTCCAAAAGTGTCCTGGGGGAATACACTGCAAATAGCTTCTAAAGGAATCTAATTTTTAAAATAAATCAATTTGAGGATCGTTCTAAATATCTTCTAGAGGCGTCCAAATTTCAAAAGTTTGCTGGAGAACGACCAATCCAAAAGGCTTCTACGGGCATCCAATTTTCAAAATTTTTCGGGGATAAGTTATTGCTTTGGCATGAGGCCCAATACCTCAAAAAACTCTTGATTTTGCCAATTTCCTCAGCCCTACCCTGCCCCCATACACAAATTAGGTTCCGCCGCTAATGCGAGTATAACCCGGACTGATACTAAGACGCGGTGAAAAGAATATAGAGATATTTTTAAAATGTCTGCTATAACCCCATTAAAAATGATGTCATTTGTTTGAGGAAAACTAAATATATGTTTATAGCCATCTACTTTTATCTCAGAATTGCGACATTTCGCGTGAAACAGCTCTGAAAATATTCTAACTCTAGCTTCTATTCAATGTTTTAAAACTATAACGCTTCAAATGTAAGGTTTTTAAATATATAGTAACAAGTTGATACCATGTACCTTCATTTTAACATGAATTACATATTTTAAATAACAAACCACTTCTTTAAATAGCGCAGGATTTCCGGACGCTTACAACGCGTTTCGCCGCTCCGGTAGGCAGCCCTCTTATGTTCAATCGCTAACGGTTCACTGAGTCACACATATTCATTGCCATGGCTGTAAAGCATGTGAAGCAAAAATAGCTGCGTGTCAATATCAAGGTGAACCTCTTTTGACGGCAAGAATCACTTCCTTGACACCTGAAGGGATGTGTGTGGGGTGTTCTAACACTTGACTATGTCCAGGAGACACCGTGGCTAACCTTGGTTGGAATCATCCGATCACATTGGGTGCAGTAGTTTCAAGCATATCCTTAAAGTTCAATTAATAGTCAATACCAGCACAAGAACTTGATGGCTGTGGCCTGGGTCAGTTTTTTATTCAAGCCATATATTTCCCACTACCGGCTGGCTAGGCCTGTCCTAGCTTCGTATATCTTATAATTTATCTTAAGACTAGGACAGGCACAACATCCAGTCCCCCCGGCCGTTAATTCATCACATTTCACCAATGATACATTTTTCGGCCATGTTGGAAATCGAACCTGGGACCCTTAACTCCTTAGAAAGACATGCTACCGATAAGGTGTCAGACTTACATATATACACACACGCATTATGGCATATTGCGGGGACGCCTAAAACTATTTGGCCTAAAAATTAATTTCAACAGTCAGAATAAAGTATTCGCATCTGTTCGTACCGCTCCATATTAGCTCGTTCCCGATTTGAATTTTACCTAATTTTCCCACAAGATAGTGTGGATATGAGTCGATAGGTTGCGACACTATCAAACCTCCCTATTACCAGCAAACAGGACCACACGAGACTGACACTGTCAAACCTCCCTATTACCAGCAAACTGGACTACACGAAACTGACACTGTCAAACCTCCCTATTACCAGAAAACAGGACTACACGAGACTGACACTGTCAAACCTCCCTATTACCAGCAAACAGGACTACACGAGACTGACACTGTCAAACCTCTCTATTACCAGCAAACTGGACAACACGAGACTGACACTGTCAAACCTCCCTATTACCAGCAAACAGGACTACACGAGACTGACACTGTCAAGTGTGTGTCAAACCTCCCTATTACCAGCAAACTGGACTACACGAGACTGACACTGTCAAACCTCCCTATTACCAGCAAACAGGACTACACGAGACTGACACTGTCAAGTGTATGTCAAACCTCCCTATTACCAGCTAACTGGACTACATGAGACTGACACTGTCAAACCTCCCTATTACCAGCAATTGCATGGAGGAGGAGTAGGAAACTGTTTAGGAGATACTACCTTAGTGCACCGCTGGCCGCCTCATTATCTGGTACTCCATGTCAGATTAGGCTGACGCATTTGTCTGCATGACCACCGATTCGGGTTAACTGCTAATAAAAAACGATATATAGTGATATGAATGCAGTATATTTTTACAAAACTATTTAACGAGGTTTTAATTTAATCATAATAGGAACTCGTTACCAGTGGTCACGATGCCTCTGACATTAGACTCGCAACACTCTGGCCTACCTATGATGAAGAGGTCGAGTTTCGAACCTAGGCTGGGTGCACACAGGGTGATTTTCACAAATGAACTATCTCTGTGTTTTTCCCAATAATTCTCCAATCTTATGCGGGATCACTTCCTATAAATCTAGCCTTCTCATCCTTAGATCGAGTACTTAATAGTCTTCGTTTATAACGTACTAAGGAAATAAAAGAGATGGAACAGCGAGTTTACCAGCCCTCAACTTATCACTGTGAAAGAGGAAGTCTCAATGATATCATTGATACATCCTTCAGCTTTGCTGGGAATCAAATCCGGCTTTCTTAGTTCTATATACTGACTGAGTTAAGGAGTCGGAATTGTTCATAATATTGTAGGTGTAAATAAAGATGTAATATCTCAAAAACTTTAGCAGCAATGTCTACTTATTTCTGACAAACAAAGGTTTTACACTTGACTAAATATTAATCAAAAATATATTTTTTCAATTAAAAGCATGTAACTACCCTTTCTAAGGTGCCCGATAGTTCCCCTAGCTACAACACTACCGTACACCGTGGCTCGTCACATAGTGTGTGTGCACCTCGACATATGAGGTTTTAGCAAGTCTCCTCGTTGATGGCTGTTAGCAGACTCTCTGGTTCTATCTCTTCTAAAGCATGGATTATCTTTAACTGGGGGGTGAAGCTACGCCTTTCTGTCTAATACAACCAATCAACTAACGAGGAGTCACTGGTTATTACTTGGAACTCACTGGTCCAACAAGATCCATCGGAAGCACGATGTTCGCTCGTCAACAGGATGTAGTATACTTTCAGAAAGATAGTAACCGGACACTGCTTGACTTCCGAGGAAATCTACTTCACAAGCGTGGATTAACATATAGCCATAATCAACTTAAAATAATATGATTTTACGGGTATCACAATAGAGGATACCCTTAGATTGAAACTGGAACATTTGGCACGGGAACAGATATGTGTGTAATCATATCTAACAGTCAAGGGGAATATGTTGATACCCGATTCGGTGGCCGCGTGGTCTAACACACTACTCTTCTAGTAGACTAGTCTGCCTATGACGAGGAGATTGAGGTTCGAATCTTCGTCGGGTGTACTGAAGGTAGTTTTTAAAAAAAAATCCACTCTCCCGTCACGCAAATAAGGGTACACTTCATATATATATAACCCTCTCCATCCCTAAAACCATTAGTGTAATTAGTATATAAGCGTTGGATCCGAACGGTTAGTAAGACGCGGTGCTAAAAAAAAGGGTCCACCACCTGGACTGAAGGATTTTGCCTAATTTTTTTTCCAATGATAGGTAAAGATATAAAACCACAAATACAAATCAAACTTTATATTCTCTGGGTATTAAATAGGCGTAAAATAAATAACCATTGATGGGAGATTACCTCCCACACCCCTTTAAAATTTTCTGGGTGAGGACCAATTCATGTAGTTTCTGGAACCATCCAATATTCAAACAATATTTGTTGGAAGGCTACGCCAAATAGTTTTTAGAAGCATGTAACTTTCAAATATTTACTAAGAGCCATTCAAAATAACTTCTTAGGGAATATAAATTCCAAAAATTTCCTCAATGAATAAATTATAGGGGAATACAATTTTTAAAATGTTCCTAGGGAGGGCCTTTGCTTTATCTTGGGGGACAAGCCCTCAAAAAAGTATTGTTTTTACTAACCACCCCCTCCCCTCAACAACGTACACAATTGACAAGTTCTTGTTCCTGTCTCGCGAACAGTTTTGTTTATTTCATCCCTATATCCCATCTAATAAAACATGCTATCGGAGGGGTGGGGTCAAGAGGAGGAGCACCAAAAAATTTGATTTTGAGTTGAGTTTTAGTTGTTGTCGAACTCGTCTAGAAGGTCTTACAAAACTTGAACATTTCAAGCTTATCTCGACGTATTTGCATTCTGTTCATTTGATTCAATTTTGAAACATTACTGTATTTAATCATTTACAGTTTCCCAAACTTTCCTAGTCCCTCATTTAAAGGCTTAAACGTATACAGCTAAACTATAAAATTTAGTTAAAAATCTGGACTGGCATAACTTCTTTTTTTTTCCGAAAAATGATAATTCTTGAATTTATGTTTATGTTTACAGTCCATGCTTGGATTCATCAAAGACAATTAACTTGAAATACTTGTATACATTTGCTTTATATCACTCGAATTGGATTAAAGCTTTTTGTTTTCATTCACACTTGATTTGAAGTAAAAAATGCCTGATTACAAACCCCTACTTAATACGACTAAGGATAGTGAAGGTAGTTTAGAGGAATTGCACCAAAGTTAGCAGAGAAAGAGTTGGAGAAACACGATGATAACTCATGTGTAAAAGCACCCTTAGCTCACACGACCCCGTCTATGGCAATCCAATCTATCTAGCAAAAATGACGTCTTGGAACGCGTGGCCACCAGTGCGTATCCTTCTTTCTCGAACTAAGTCCATAATAATCAATTTTCTTAATATAAAAAATATAAATTAGGGGTGTAAGTTATTTTAACTTGAGCACAGTTATACTCTTTTGTCGTTTTGAAGTTTTTGAAACGAATGTTGTTTTTTCTCTCTTGTGGACTATTACGACACGACAACGAGAAAGTATTACTTCCGAAAGGAAGAAGACAAGCTGACATGGCAATTATTACGTATGTGTGTTTTTCTTTGGTGAGCATTGCACACTGCTTGGTTCGAGTAATGGATGGAAAGGGGCCTAACCATGGACTAACGAGTGAAGGATATGGCCATAAAATGTTTTTACGAATATTTACAGAACTCACTGTTGAGTAAATCTGATTTATAATATTAGTCCGTAGTAGCAGGTAGCAGACTGTCATGTCTGCGTTTAATGGAGATGATGGGGGTTTGAATCCCAGCCGTGTTTGTTGAGAGTAGTTTTCCACAAGGATTGTTTACTGTACAATGATTTTCCTATCCTCTCTCCACGATAATGAGGGTTAAACTCCTCTAAACTACCATCGCATCCCTTTTCAGATAATGTAGCTGATTGTGTGTTTCCTCTTAATTGTTTTCAAATAACTACCCCCTTATATTAAGTCGTTAAAAGACCTTGTATTAAATTTATTAATTAAAAAAAATTTATCAGAACTGGTCACAACGTGGTCTAAGGTGTTAGACTTACATTGCAAAAGGTCATCGTTGATGAGGAGGACATAACTTAGAATCACGATCGAGAGGACTGGGCTAGTTTTCCACCTGTAATTGTAACATTATGCTAATGGCTCACTGACAGAGGCGTCCATCCTGTCTCCTCTGGTTTCAGGGTGTCTAGTGATCTTGAAAACAGGGAAAAGTCAGGAAATGTTATAACATTTCAGGAATTGTTACATATGTACTCCAAAAAAAATACGCAACTTTTATTAAATTAGTCAAAATAACATTTTCCTTCTAGTAAATACACAGCACAAATCATTTTATCACAGTTGATTATACTAATCTTAATTATTCTCAAGGTCAACATGTAATTTTCGTCTTGTCTTTCCACCCTTTTACCGTGTGCGCGTCTTTAGACAAAGTCGAGTCATGGTTATGCGCATGCGCGGGGATTCGATTAAGTTATAGGAAGAAGACACTAATAAATAATGTGTCTCATGACAATTTTAAATTTTATTTATATAAGGCGATATTTTAATGTCTCAATATGATCTCACCGAAATCTAGCCTACTACCTACCTAGATTTCTGCAAGATCATCTAGATCTTACTACCCGTTCGGATTATACGCCTATGCACTAATTACACTAATAGTTTAGGAATTAGTGAGGGTTAATTGAGGGGAATCCCACCCGCCATAACCTCAGTAGTGTACTGTATATAAATAGTTTCTTAACTATATATATATTACTATAGCTAAGAAACTATTGTTTTTATAAAGTTTTATTTCAAATAAAAGATTTTTATTTTAAATAGTAATACAACTTTACGATAAGATATTTAGTATACAAAATAGTTGCGAAGCTCAAGATGAGAAATTTCTGCTTTTGTTAAGTACCCTCAAAGTCATTTTCATGAGAATTGCCATTTTGTTTGTAATGATAAACACTGTCTAGATACAAAATGTAATCAAAATGGTCAGAGATAGTTTGAACCCCGGACCCCTAACACTGAAGTCTGACACCTTACCACTAGACTGCCGGGTCCCCGTGGTCTGTTATTTATATTTCTGGAAATAACTCATGAAATGGAGTGTTGTTTCCTATTCACGCTTCTCCGTGATTTCCCTTCTTTCGCAAACGTAACAAGGATAAATCCTTGGATCAAATAAATCAGATTTTTTTTTTGTGTTTGTGTTTGCACCACGTATTACTTACTACCCGTCTTGGTTTTTCAGCAAATAAAAGTATAATATGATGAGAAGAAAAAAGAGGGTTCAGAGGAAAGAACAAATAGATACACCGTGTTTGTTTACGGTGACAACACTGCTTTCACTAGCATTGGTATGTTGGTACCACCGCATTGACTAACTACACTAAAATACGGTTGAACTTCCGGTGTGGCAGACAGGAGGTGACGTCTCGGTTGGTCGGAGTTACGCGCTGTGGCTACAAGACGGAGATTTCTAGCCAAGCTCAATTTTGTCGACTCGAGTTTTTTTCCGTCTATCAGATATAAAGGAAGTATTTTGGTTGACCAAAGAGTGTTTGCTAGACGAATTCAATTTCCTTGTGTACGTATTTTGATGAGAAACGCAAAATAAGTAATGTTTTTGATGATGAACACAGGAAATAAAACTCTCTTTTTATTATGTAATATTATAACCGAACTGTTGCGTGCAATAAATTGAATAAGGCGAGCGTTAAAATAAAATATAACCTACTGTATACAACCAAATAGTTTTATATTTCAATTTGTTGATTTTTTATCAGTACTCTGTTTGACACGAAAGGTATTAACAATATTTTCTAAATATATGTATTTGGAGAATAATTTAGGGTAAATTCATCCGCATTTGCGACAATGGCTACGGAAAGCCATCACCCACTGTACCCGCCCGAGATTCGAACTTAGATATTCCCCATACTTGTTGGTAAACTGGCAAAGGTGTCAGTCTCATCTAGTATGGGCGGGGAAGTCTTGAGTTCGATTGTTGGTTTACCATAATTTAGTCATGCAAATTCTGGTGTAATTCCTCCCTGGCTGACTTTCTCATTCCTAACCCCACATATTATAATTACCTTCGGCATTAGACGAGCCGAGGGTAATTAAGCCACGTGTGGGAAGCCAGCAAGAAAAGATTCCATGTTTTGACTGCTCGAAAACCACAGAAAAAAATCTTATATATTTGTGTTTGCTGTTTTATTTAAATAAGATAGATAAATCCTTACAATTATCTTTCAGCTGTTCTTTTCTCAGTTATGTGTAAAGTTAAAGCAAGATATTGATATATTTTAGAGTCATACTGATAACTACTAGGATTTGTGATAGCGATGATTATTATTTCAACATTTTGACTAAGGGGGTGTGGATACATATTGGTCAATCATAAAATAATATAGACTGTTACAGAAACATCAAGAAAAGTGCAACATTTCTGTCTACCAGAGGGAAAACCAATCAATTTCAATTTTCAAAGACCTCCATAATATATATATATATATATATATATATATGCCTATAGATAAGAAACTATTGGTTTTATAAAAATATATTTCAAATTCAAGATTTTTATTTAAACTAATAATACAACTTTACCATGATAATTTATTTCATATCTAAAATGGTAGTGGCCAGGGGGGAAGGGGGTCAAAATGAAAAATTTCTGCTTTTGTAAAGTACCCTCGAAGTAATTTTCATGGGAACATGAGAGTCGCCATTTTTTTTGTAGTGTTAAACAGTTAAACTAGATACAAAATTTTATCAAAATTGTTAGAGCAAATTTTGATTAAAATCTATTTTTTTTTTCATTTATCCTTTAGTAAACTACCCTTAATTTTAGGGTTAGATATACGATTTTTTAAAAAACCTTGAGGGAGCAATCTGAAAACCTTAGGTACCAAGTTTCATCCCAATCGGGAAAAAGGGTTTTGGCCCTTAGCCGAAATACAGACAGAATAACGGCATTGGGAAAACTACTTTTTTCGGTTCCACGTTATACGTCGACATTTATAAAAAATCTTAAGTTCGATATTCTGACGATCACAATACTTCTCTCTCCTACGGGTTCAAGAAAGAGATCACAATACTTCTCTCTCCTACGGGTTCAAGAAAGAGATCACAATACTTCTCTCTCCTACGGGTTCAAGAAA
>CABFWB010003621.1:8121-75361 GCA_902151455.1 Timema bartmani
CTCTGCAATGATATTGGGTGTAATTGTACATCCTTTCCGTAGAGACTCTTTCCATGTCCCGATGAGATGAGGGGATGGTGATAGTGAGTATGAGGGTGTGGAACCAGTGAAAGCTCAACTTAACTTTTAAGCCTAATAAATCGAATCCTGGTGGCCGTGGTAATTATTCCCCTTTCGAAAAAAATCCACCTGTACCAGCCGGGATCTCTAGTTCTGCTGTCAGAAGCTCTAACCAATAAATTATGAGTCCTGCTATTTCCTAAGAAATGACCTAGATTCTGCATTAGGAAAGCGAGAGAAATAAAGAGAAAAAGAGCGTGATAGAGCAAGATTAGTAATAGAAGTGACATTGGTGAAAATAGACTGGAGTAGAACTTGTTAGTTTTATTAGACTCATAAATACCAGTAAACTGTCTTTATGCTCTTTACATTTCCGGTCAGAATTTGAACCAGGAACGTACATCCTGTGGAGATCACAGGTAAGATATTTCGGGACCATATATTTGATTTCAACTACTCAATCAATTCATTTTACAGAGTTCTTTTAACAGTTAGAACAAGGGACCTATAATGGAAGACGTACATGGTTACGATCGTACCCAATGGCATACAGAACTATTAGACTAGCGAAGAAATTGTTCTAGCAAAATTAAAATAAATAGGACTACCTGTTCTGATATTCTCAGTGTTTTCCGTCTATATATAAATTAAATAAAGCACTGAAAATAGTAATATATTGAAAGGCAAGGCTTCAATGAGGCAGAAGAAAGTAGTAAAGCGGGTGAAATAGGCCAAGTTACATTTATCTTAACCTAACGTTTAACATTAAATAATCGATCTTTTCATGCCCGGATTTAAAGGAGGATGACGATGCAGCAAACTGCTGCAATAAAAAAAAAATATTTTGGCTCTATAGAGTGCAATCATGGTAAGATATTTAAACAATTTTTAACTCAGTGTATCCATTTTTATTTATATCTGACAAAATATTACTTACTTATTAAGGTCTAAATTTTGTTTTAAGCAAATCTAATTTATTGTTATGACAACATTTACGTATTTAAATGATATCATTAATATTGAGGTTTAACCACCACTTTTGTGAAGAAAAAATTACAATGCCGTAACGTTGAAAAGAAAAATATGTATTTAATTTTGAGGCCTCCAAATTCTTACAGCCCCGGGGCCTCCACAAATATAAATCCGGCCCTGGATCTGAGTCTCTTGCATGTATAAGAACCAATCTAGTAAACTAATTGGTATTTAAAGTAGTTTTTCACCCGATATTGGCCCATGTATTTTGTATTATACGTAATTGTCAACACAAAGTTGGTTAAAGGGTCATTCATAAATAACTTAACGCCTTTTTCTCACATTTTTTCCCCTTACTACACGTTAAGGTTATACATAATATATGTAGTAATTACGCTAATATCCTAGGGATGAGGAAGGTTTAATTTAAAGAAAGTGTACCCGAATTTGCGTGGAGAGAATGTGGAAAAACATTTAGTAAAAAACCCTCTCAGTTCACCCGACTGGTATTCGAGCCCCTATATCCCCGTCATCAGTGGTTCAATATAATGGTAGACCAGCTCTAAGCAAATTATGTCCCGCGGCCTTATGCCACTCGTCACGTATTTTTATCTGCCCCGCCAGCTATAACTATCTACAAAAATATAGTGCTAAAAATACCAAAATTTTAAAAAAATTATTGAAAATATACACAATATCTATTCAACACACCGATGAAATAGTTTGAAGAATCTCAGCTTCTAAATTATATATATATATTGTCCTCCATTTTCATGTTGTCTATATAATGTGTTAACAACTCAATGATGTATTTAAAAAATAAATATTCGTTGCTAATTACACAGCTCAAACGTTTTAATGGTCGTAAATTACCTTCAAGTACAATAAAGCCTATATACGCAAACTATTGGTAGTTGAAAATTAGCGAACTTTCTATTCTGAAAATACTATAATTTATCCAAGAATTATTTTCAACAAAGACCAAATTTGAATGTAAACATTATTTGTGTCGAAAGAAAAAACTAGAATGAATTGGTTCGGGGCAAAAGATATCAAAAATCTCGAACACCATTCTTCTATTTTAGAGGATTATTCGTCAATGATAAGTTTGTATCATAGCATTTTATTATGGTTAAAACTGTTAGTAAGGTTAAACTTAACTAAGGTTGTAAAGTTATTTGTTAGATAATTCACTTTTTGTTGCTTTAGTTAAGATACTTTTCATTTGTATGTTTATGTGTTAATGTGTGAATAGGACTAAAGCACCTGTTTGGATTGTAAACATCAGCCTAGCAGATAAGACAGTCAGTGACCCTAACTGTGGAACTAATTCCGACACTAGAAATTATTGTTGAATTACGTTGATAGATAAGGAAGACTTGAGTGGTTATTTTCTTTTCTTTTTTCAGTCGGAACTCTTATATCAATTAGAAGCGCTAGCCTTGTCAGAGCGTAGCGGGTTCCATTCACCACACTTCTCATATCCAAGGTCAACTATACTTTCTCTCATTATTATTCTTAATCGTCTTAGTATTCTATGAGGTAAGTCACACGCGAGATGTTTCTGACAGAAACAGACATGTGAAAGGTAACAGTGTCAGTACGCATGATACATTCTAATTATATATATCATATTACATAAACACTGGAAACGTACTTATCGTTCTATATGCCGAAAAAAAACCGCTTTGGTGACCAAATGGTATAAGAAGGCGTAACTCTCGCAATAGAATAGACTGCCGGTGACGGGGAGATCGGGGGGTTCGAATCTCGGTCGGATGTATTGAGGGAGGTTTTCCCTAAATGGTTTTCCCCTCTCACCCCATACAAATGAGGTACATTTCCTCTAAATTCAACCCTCCTTATCCCTAACTCTTTGGCGTAATTAGTAGGCCTACATATGCGTATAGCCCAAACGGGTAGTACGAAGCGATGCATATATATATATATATATATATATATGTGTGTGTGTGTATATATATATACACGCCGAGAATACCCCTAGACCTATAAACAGATCGAACATCGATGTTAAAGGCTCAAAGCTCGATGTTTTCTATATCCATGTTTGTTGGTTGAATATTTTCAAAAATCTAGTTTTTTTGAAGATGTGTGGGGATCCGAGCTGTACTATTTTTATACATAGGCATTTTAAGAGATTGTGATTGTTCTTATTTTTGAACTGAAAGCTATGAATTACTCTGTTTATTTTACAGATAAAATGTTCTTACGATGTGTATTTATGAATACAATTTGTTTGAAATAATTTTGATTTTTTGAATTCATTTATTAAAAATGCATTTCATTTACTATCGTTTATTTGATTTATAAAAGAATCATTGATGACTTTTATTCCATAACATCATTGTTTTGCAGACGATGTTTTTCCACATCAACGTTACCCTATGGGTGGAGATATTATGTTTTTTTATTTGATGTCCATCTTTATTTGAAACCATTAAAACGATTTTCATCAAATATGCACCCGTCGAAAGTATTCTTGGTGCTCAAATTACCGTATGTTATATTCGTAGGATCCTAAATTTATTAAATAATTATGTGCACAGAAAAAGCGTTTTAAATGATCAAGTAGCTTTGAGATGAATTAGTAAAATCATATTTTAATACCACTAAGAAATTTAAATTTAATCAATGTCACGTTAGGGGCCTGTCTCAAATTAACTATTCAACACCTGATAAGATATATCATCATAGTTTGGTCTAAATATTATTCAAATTTTCACTGAATTTGAACTTACTAAGCCTTTTATCCATAACTTTGTTCAACCCCCAAATCTTTCACATTCAAACTAAATTTGTTCTCAAAGTTTTTTTTGCAGATAGTTGTACAAGGAATATCTGGTGTGGAAAAAAAACAATCCCTACTGTTCTAGGTGTATTCTAAATGTTGGATGAAAAAGACAAATACATAGATACAGAATACGGCATTGTATATACATTTCTTATAAACTTTCAAATAGATTTAAGAGCAATAACAATTTATTTAACTGGAAAAACTTTCAATATTGGTTTCAAGAGAATCACGTTTGTCCCTTTTATTTTTATTGATGAGTGAAATTCAAGACATTTTTATACTATCACTTAAATATTTATTTAGACAAAAATACATTCGTGGCCATTTTTTAAACCACACTTTTAATTTTTTCTACTATTTCTACAGTTCAATAATATGCCAATTTACAAGTCTATATAATTTACATTTTTTTATTTAGTTTATAATTTTAGTTTTTATTTTCTATTTGGTTTATTTTTTGCCTCGATATTTCTGTCTTAAGTGTGAGATAAGTTAAACAATATTTTACAATCATTTAAATTCATCCCGTTCATACAAAGTCTTGATATTTTTGGTTGCGTCCATCTACGATATAATAATAGTCATCACAATTTGTTGCACTTTTACACAACATTAAAATATATTAATTTTATCGTTAATTTTAACTAAGAAATAAAAAATTTATTTTTATTTCACCTATGTATCTAGAAAACTTAGAATTAAAATAAGCTATTATTTGAGGTATTTTAATTGTAATAGAATAACCCCTCTGCGTGATTATTTTTACTCACATCGTGATTTTTAATAAATCGAAAATTTGGTTTGGATTTATAACTATATGTGTATATACAATATATAGGTCTACTAATATTATTTATGTTAAACATAATAACAATACAATCAATATTGGCAATTATAATATGAAACTATATAGAAGTGAACAATAGCAGGGATTTTTACGTATCGGGACAGAAACCATATTCTTAACAAATACATTATTATATTACTAATCTAGAAATGAACTAGTCCCCTGATCCTAAAGTCCACCATGCTAACCCCTTAACTGGGGGCCCTAAGCTTTATATATGAACTTAGCGTACCAGATAAAAATGTCCATTCGATTTTAAGTATCTGGTTTATCAATTTGTATGATTATTGACTTATTCTGGCTTTTTAGCTACTATTATACTAAATAGCATCCTAGTTTGATTGTTAATAATAAACATAATAATTTGAAGACACCGTTAAAACGTTCAAAACCGGAGCTAAAAGCGTAATATCAGAAAGTGCAAAATCACCGCAAAAATACTTAATTCAATCCTTGATCATTTATTCAGGAAGAAAAGTATGGTTTTCCGTCCGCTGTTATTTTTATTAGTGATTGTAGTTATTTTTAATAACGGGTCATAAACTTATAGTGAACTCCTAATAACTAGTACTCAGCCTAATTTCTTAACACGTGAAGACTTCTTTTTTTCAGCTCCTCGTCTTACTTACTACCTGTTCAAGCTATACGCATACATGAAGACTTAAATCTTCTAATTCCTTAGAAAAGGGTACGAACCAAGGTCTCTTCCATGTATGTCAAATGGACCAGGCTCATGATCATTCACGGCGCAGGCCATTATTTCATATTAAAATTCCATTACAAGTTTTGAGAATGTAATAACAAAACAAATGAATTACTTTAGTTTGATTGAAACTATTTCCCAATTTTGGGAATTACCCTATTTTAAACACGGTAGAAATGTAAAACCACGAATCGTACGAAGAATATATAAATATATCTGAAAAAACTCTTTCTTTTTGAGCTGTGAAATAATAGACGGTTAACTGAGTTGAACATATTCACTGCAGTCTAAAAAAAATTCCAAGCTGGAAAAACCAATCTCATTAGGAGTAAAAAATGATGATTGAATAGTCCACCCGATTCCAAAGCTTTCAATTTCCACCTTAATATTCTGCCACTGATCTATTAATTTGTTTAGTGCTACGTATATTACTGGCCACTTGGCTCATCCATGACTTTCCTTAAGTAATCTATGGTTATGTGATGAAGATAATGAACTTGAGATGGGAATGTTGAGTTTTTGCAGGTTTTATAGCAAAACATTTTTTGGCCAAAATAAATAAAATATTGCTCCAGTAGAAACATAAGAGTTTAATTTTCTTCGCGTGGTGATATCAACAGTTTTTGACTATCTGTCATGAGCATAGTGGCGACATTAAATGATAGACTTTTTTTATAAAGAGAAAAAGTTGTCATTAAATTCTAGGACACCTTGAAAGATACTCATTAAATGTTGAGGTCAGCATGTGAAGAAAATTACAATCTATGCTTCTATTGGAGGAATATTTTATTTATTTTGGCCAAAAAAAGTGTTGCTATAAAAACTGCAAAAACACTGACCTTTTCTCGCTTCCCCTACACTCCCACCTTAAAGAAATACACTGGTTTTCACCTAAAGATAGGATAAAAGACCACTCAAATGAAAAGCCTGTAGGTAAGGATTTGAGTCCCAGCCACCTTATTCAGACTCCAGCATTCTGACACTGGCACAAATATGCTAATTATTCAGAAAATCTATTAGCTACATTACCAAATATCATTCTTACTCTATTTATACTACTCTTACTCTGTTTCAAAACTCAAGAATTAAATTGAGTAGACTTCACCGGTGGAACAACCTCCCAGACCAATGTGCCTTACCTTCGAACAAGTTAAAGTCCCCAGCAATTCATTTCCAAAGACTTAAAAACCTTGATATCAGTTACACATTCATCTAAAAAACTATAAATAGATATACATTCCATTCACTAACACTTACCACGAAAACTTTCATGTCTGTGATAGTTAATCAAAAGTGAGTCCCTCGGATTCGAGCTACGAACCAACTCTGCACTGAATCTGGTTGAGTTTGATTCCTGTACTTGATCAGCCCCTTTATATATCGCGTGCGTTGCACCATCTTCAAGTGAGAGTATGTACCTCCTATTAGAGGAGGTGAGCAAGGGGGCCACACTAGATACTTCCCCCTCCCCCCATTTAAGTCCCTTGCCCTCAATGTCACCCCTTTCTCTTTCTGTTTAAGACGCTTTTAGTTGTATGCCTCACATAACAAAATATCATCGAGATCGACGATACTCTTCTTTTGTTTTTATATATATTTTTATTTTTTTACGAAACGATTTGTGTCCATGGATTTCATAGGTTATCGGCAACCAGCCCTGTAGTATATTGGTCATTGTACCTAGCTCGACTCCCGACTGGAACCATGAGTAATTTTCCCGAAAGGGGAACTATCCCAACAGTTAGCAGAGTTTGGTTAGTTAGGTTTAATAGTTTCCACTGGTTCCACACCCTCACACTCACTATCTCCATCATTTGATCTGGGCATGGAATGAGCCTCCAAGGATGTACGGTTAGTACATTCGGACGTCCCCTGGGCAACGGTACATTAGTACGGAATAATCTTTCACAAAACTGGTCTATGAGTTATGTAGCCCAGAGAAGTAAATATAAATATATATATATATAATTTTTTTTTAAATTTCGAAGTTTTATCATAAAGATAGCTTGCTCCATTTGCAAAAATTTTACTTATAGCTCTTGCCACGTGATCGCAGTGTTCTTAATCCTTCCCTGGGGACACAGCTTTGCAAAATATTTCAGTTTTAAGTAATGTGGGGCTAGCTACCAGAATTAAATAATCAGTATGCGAAGTTTCAGGTACAGAAAAACACCACATCGCTTTTACTATAGATATAATACACAAGCTTGTGTGAATCCAAGATTTTCCATTTCAAATCAACCCGTTTCGGTGGACAAATGGTCTAGGGCATCATTATTTAAGTATACTAGACTGCCGATGACAGGGAGTTCGAATTTCGAATCTCGGTCGGGTATACTGAGGGTGGTTTTTCCAAAATATTTTTCCAATCCTCCTTCACGTAAATGTGGGTACACTTCCTCTAAATATGACATTCCTCATCCATAAAATCGTTAGCGTAATTAGTATATAAGTGCAAAATCCGAACATGTAGTAAGACGCGTTGCTAAAAATAAAATCGACTCTAGTTTGAATCATGGATAACCGACTCAATTCCGAATCGATTCTCATGCCTAATCGGATCAAACTCGAATCTTAAAATATTTTTTATAATCGAATCTGATACTTAAAAGACTTCGGATCGAATATCTTACAATAAAAATAAGTTCAATTCAAAATATTTAATTTAGACTTACTATGATAGTGTTTTAAATCTAATTTGTGTTGGATATCCTGATATGCTAAATTTTTTAAACCAATCCAATAATAAGGTATTACAAAAAAATTTATGATCACTTTATAAACTTCTCAGGTTCACTAAAAACAAAGTAATCACTAGCTAGCCCTAACCTCAAATGTGAAACATCAAATAAAACTCACACCACTATTTTAATCACAGTGCAAAGATTGATTAATATTTACAAAAAGGTGGGTTTAACTACTTTTTAAAATAAAAGGTATTCTCTGTCACAAACAAATTGTCCCACACGTGATTCCTTTACGACCTGGAACTCAAGCTAATTTCTCTATTTACTCTAACACGCAACTGGTTTCTGGTCTGATTATATTAATCTTTTAAACAAGTGTGAATTATAGATTCTAATTTTGAACTAAGCCCATCAGATCCAATCTAGGATTTATTTAAATTTGAATTTCGAATCTAATCCATATATTTCCAATATTAAGATTTGAAACTTCGAATCGAAAATATATAACTTATATATATATATAAATATATATATTTATTTGAAACTTCGAATCGAAAATATATAACTTATATATATATAATATTTAGATATATATTTAATATATACAATGTATGTATATGAAACCTATATATGCCCTATGTTTATTAATTTTTGTGTATTTGTTTATAGAGCTGCTATAGTTATAACAAAGAATATAATAGTTTTCTATCTACTCGCTTCGGTGGTAGAATGTTCTAAGTCTCTAAAGCTGCGTCCAGACTATCGACCCGAACCTAGAGCCGAGTTCTATCTTTGCTTGGGGACAAGTTTTCCCGCGAGATGAACCTCGAACCTTCTTGCAAGCCATATTTTTCTTCAGAATGTTATTTACTTCGTTGAATGACACACGTAATGGAACTTCACGACCATAAATTAAAGAAATTATCAGTCAATACAAAAACTTTACTCGAATGTCACCTAGTGATTTTGAGCAGCTAATTAACTTAATTGAGCCCAGTGTCTCAAAGCTGAGGGGAAAAATAGTGCAGGTTCCTTCCTCCCACAAAACTTCAAATAAATTTTCAAAAATTCACCAAATTAGGACCATATTAAATGTCTTCTAGGAGCATATACTTTTCAAAAATTATCAGGCAAAGGCCATTCCAAATATTTTCTAGGGTTTCCCCATTTTTAAAAGAATCCGGGGGAAGAATTCTTTAAATAGCTTCAAGAGGAAACAAATTTGCTGACAAGGACTACTCTGAAAAGCTTCTAGAATAATCTAAATTTTAAAATATTTCAAAGAAGAACCACTCCAAATAGCATAGCTTTAAGGGGTATCAATTTTTCTTGCAACACTTTCCTGTACAGGATCCTTAGGTTCCACGTTGCGTTAGAGGGCAAAACTCATTATTTTTCTAACTGCTCCCTCCTACACAAATAGGGTTCCTCCACCCCTGATTATGCTCTTGGACTAAAAAACTAAAGGTGTCCCGATTTTTGGTGAAAATATTATAAGCTTACCATTACACACGTCAAAATTGTCTCAAAAGCTACAAATTAGAAAAAGTACTGGAAAAATAGCTTTGATACATTATATCTAAACTTAGGTTACTTTCATTAAAGCGTATAACCCGAACGGGTAGTAAGACGCGGTGCTAAATAATAATAATACTTTCATTATTTAAATCGCTGCCCCTAGTTAACATAAAAAAGAATTGAAGTATTATATAGAGGCATTTAATATACATAAATTGTCTTCGCCTCCAGTGGTTATAAATCCGTTCCCCCTAAGCCACCCTCAACCCTCTCCATCCAAATTTAATTCTAGACACCATATTGATTGTTTGCCTCCCTCCAAAAAAAATTCTGAGTGCATCACTAATTGGGTATAAAGTGCAAAATTATAACACCCCCGCTACTTTGTTGACCATGATTCAATAAGAAATAAACAAAAATTCAAATTTGCACGTGTTTGGTTCGCGATTCGGCTCACAGCGCCTTCCAATTTGTTATAAGCCGAGCCTTGTAACTTCTTTTGATGTTTTGTTGAAATACCGACCTTCAATGATTCGCTGCGAGTACGCGACAGGGTTCGAGCCGAACATCGATAGTCTGGGCGTCACTATCGAATTAGACTCGAATGCCAATGATGGGGAGACCAGGGTTCGAATCCCTGTCGTGTGAACTAACGGTAGTTTTAATAAACGATTCTCCACTTTCTCCACGCAAATGCGAATAAACTTCATCTCCAACACATTAGATAAATATTGCATATGTGTTTAATCGGAACAGGTAGTAAGATGCAGTGTCAAAAAATAAAAGTATTTCATTTCAAAGTCTAATATATGCCCTATCTACTGTAGGAGGGTAGGTAAGTGACAGCAACCAGAAGTTAATTTATTGCAAAAATGGTTGACAGTCACTAATGTTAATAAAATCAATATAAAGTGCTATCAAATGATTCTAATAATACTTCCCTAAGAATGACTGTATAATTAGCGTGCTCGTAACTTATTGAAAGAACAAAATTAATTAATAAAACTATTATGTATCTTGTTTTGCGGTTGTGGCCTAGCATGAAATCTCGTATCTCCAAATTTGGTTGAAATTAAAATTTTGAATTAAAAGGTGTTAAACCCTGTATCTCACATGTCTATTACATGATTTATGTGGGGAAAAATTGCTGCTGCCTAGTGCCAATAAATAAATCCTCGCATCTATTTGGGCTTTAAATTAAGTGTGAAATCCTTGTAATCCCTGTAAACTTTGATTCTCAGGAGATATGAGGTTTTCATTTTAAGCCATCGATATATTTTCTATCGTTGCTTACTATCCGTTCAGGCAATACGCATAATATGTTAATTACTCTAATGTAGTAGGGATGAGGAAATAAGCATTTCAGAGGAGATCTACCCGCATTTGCGTGGAAGGAGTGTGGGAAACTATTTGAGAAAAACCATCCTCAGTGGTCCCGACCGTGATTCGTACCCTGATCTCCCCGTCGTCAGCAGTCCTGTTTAACATGAGAATGACGCCTTGGACAGTAATTAATTAAAAAGTATTATATTCATACGTTTACCTTGTTATTAAATATATATAAATAATTTGGAGTATATGTGAGACAGAAAGTTTCAGTTGAAAGAATCTAAAATCAAAGCACTCTATCGGTTTGTTTGATTATTAATATGATTAATATTACTTTCATTAATAAACTTGGCAACGATATTATAGGATAGTGTCTATATATTAATGATTTAGGTGTTATCTAAGACCAAAAGCTCTACTTCCCCTATCTTGTCAATCATACAATTTTTCACACTCTCAAATTACTTGGGCCTATTAAGTTTATCAGCTCTTCATTCTATAAAGTAGACTGCATTTTAATTTTGTATTTGCTTCTGTCAGGTCAAAGCTCGAATATGCTAGTGTAGCATGGAATTCCATCACCTTAACTGACTCTCTCAGATTGGAAAGTGTTCAACTCAAATGTGCCGCTGCTTGCTATGATAAATTCTTTTTAACCGCTTTTACAATGATTATGATATCATTCGAAACCTCTTGGGGCTCCAAACTCTCTTTTAACTAAGACTCTATTGAGCTAACCGTTTTCGTTTTTAACATATTTAATCTACTGATGATAGGGGGATCAAGGTTCGATATCCCGGTCGGGCATATTAGGATGATTTTTCCGAGATGATTTTCCACTCTTCCTCCATGCAAATGCGAGTACACTTCATCTATATTCAACCTTCCTTATCTCTAGCTCATTATCGTAATTAGTACAGAATGCGTATAACCTGAACAGGCGCTAAAAGAGACAAAAAAAGTACAATTTCTTGTAAATCTGTACCTGACCATGTGAGCATTCTTGTGCCCTTTCGTGCCTCTCGAAATCCTAAAATATTTTATATAAGTAGCTGATCCATCTCTGTGGCGTAGTTAGCTGACGCGCTAGTTTCTTGTTGAGTTACACTGCCCCGAGGATGGGGAAACCAAGGTTTGAATCTCGCTTAGGTGAACTGGGAGTGGATTTCCCTAAATGGTTTTTCACTCTCCCTCCACGCAAATGTGGGTTCACTTCCTCTGTATTCAACCTTACCAATTCCTAACAAATTAGCGTAATTATAACTTAGGCGTATAACCTGAATGGGTAGTAAAACGCAGTGGTAAATAAATAAATACAAGTAGCTCATACAAACTCAGCCCTCTTTGGCCTTTGTATAAGCGGCGCTATCTCTACATTATAATATGATATTTGTCACAAAAGAAAAATCAAAATTAGAGAGTTATTTAATGATCACCCTTATCGGTAAGTACTTTACCTTTCTTGTGTACTCGTCACTAAATTATTATTACTATTGAATCACCCGTTTTATTGCTTTCCCTCTTCATTATTATTAGTTATTATTATTATTATTATCTTACTACACGTTCGGGTTATACGCACTTACGCTAATGTTCAATGGTGGGGTGATTGTGAGATGAAATGGAGGACCTACAGTTTAACGTGGAATCCGAACCACGGTGGAGGCCTGGCATTATCACATTCACAAGTTGTGATTAATACACGTCTTGTCAGAGGTGAAGGAAGGGTTTGGCAATCAGATAAATCTGTGCAGGAACCGAGGATTGAACCCCGGACCTCAGCACAGAAGTCTGACACTTTACCCCTAGACCACCAGGTCACCTATTAGTTATTAATTTGTTTTATTGTTATCACTTGTACAACAACTAAATGTGATTCTTTTTTAAGCCATGCATTTTTCTGTATTTTTTCAGTGCTAGTTTGTTAGAGATATCAACTGGGGTGGGATGGAAGGGGAAGCGAGAAATGTCCAGCGTTTTTGCAGTTTTTATGGCAAAACATATTTTTGGCTAAAAAAAATAAAATATTGCTTCAGTACAAACATATAGTTCAATTTTCTTCACATGGTGATATCAACAGCTGTTGAATATCTGTGATGAGCATAGTGGAATTAGATGAGAATATTTTTTAATGAAAAGAAAATGTTGTTAAATTCCAGAACACCCTTGAGATGTATTCAAGAAA
The DNA here is from genome assembly GCA_902151455.1 of Timema bartmani. NCBI lineage: Eukaryota > Metazoa > Arthropoda > Insecta > Phasmatodea > Timematidae > Timema > Timema bartmani. The sequence goes on from CABFWB010003621.1 coordinate 21,238, forward strand.
TTTTGAAGTCACCATGTGGAGAAAATTAAATTCTTTGTTTGTACTGGCGCAAAATTTTATTTATTTTGCCATAAAAACTGCAAAAACACTTGCCTTTTTTTTCTAGCATCCCCTTCCATTCCACCTTAATTAAGGAAAATACTCTTGCAATAGACTATCGACCACACGATGACAAGAGATCGTAGTTCGATCCCGGTCGGGTTTAATGAGGGTGGTTTTTTCTAATTGGTTTCACAATCTCTCCCTACGCAACTGTGGGTACACTTTCTCTTAATTCAAACTTCCTAATCCTTAAACCATCAGCGTAATTAGTACATAAGCGTATCGCCCCAACGGGTAGCTAGACGGGGTGCTAAAAATGTTTTTAGGCATTTTATTAACCGAACCGGTAGCCGTGCAGACTTTAATGACAAACTCATTTAGTCTGGTTTCCCGAAGATTGGGAGTTTGGGGTTCGAATTCCAGTCGGATGTACTAAGGATTTTTTTTTCCCCCACTCTCCTATAAAACAAATTTAAGTACACCCTGATTTTGGTTGAAAAAACAGTAGAGAAAATTCAAAGATATTTATTTGTGGCCAATATTGATAACATTTTTCCTATTATTTGGTTTTATTCTATAGGTATTGATAATGTCTATAAAAATGACAGCTGTAGCTAACATGACTTGATGTATGAATATATTAAAATTGTTTTAGTAACTTTAGTAACTAACTGCTACTGTTCTTCCTACCAAAATCATAGTTTACATTATGTTTAAAATTTACCTTCCTAATCCCTACACCATTAGCGAGATTAAATGAATATAGACTGGACGGGTAGTAAGACGCAATGAAAAAAAAATCTTGTAGACATAGAAACCATCCTAATGGTGTCCATAATTTTGAAAAAGTTTGATTAGTGTTGTTTGGCACTAGAATGGTAAGATGAAGCCTTAAGCTATACTCAAACGAATAGTAAATTATTTTATGAGGCATGAGATAATATTATATGAACCTAAACCTGTTTCGGTCCCTAGAAAGTCGATTGCCAGCTCCTTGGCTCTTAGTTATGTAAGTTTTGATTTGTTCGTTTTAATCTTAATAAATAAACACATGAAATGAATATAGTTGACATAAAATAGTTTCTTATTTTCAATTCATAAATTCTTTGCACTTTTTAATATGTCTGCTAGCCCATCCAAGAAAGAAGAAAGCCATAGAGATAAAATTATCTTAAGTTTGTTTGTGTGTTTTAGTGGAATTTGGAACCGAGGAGCAAAATAAAAGAATCCAAACAGACACAATTTTGGAAACAGCCTATCACTACAAGTAAAAATAAAAGGTTGCGGTCAAAAAACAATTCTTTAAAAGGAACCGGAGTAAGCTAAAAAAAATTTTAAAAAAATTACTAGCGTTAGCCGATTTTCTACAAATTCGATAAATATATAGGTGTCTTGACCTTAACCTCGACTGAAAATCTTAATATTATTATTATTATTATTATTATTATTATTATTATTATTATTATTATTATTTTACCCACTTCAGTGGCCGAATGTTCTAAGGCATCACACTCGTGTAATGCTGGCCTGCCGATGATGGGGAGATAGGGGTTAGAATCCTAATCGGGTCTACTGAGGGTATTTTTTCCTAAATGTTTTCTCACTCTCCTTCCATGCAAATGAGGAGTGATACTTCTAAAATGCTTACTTTCTCATCCCTATTCCATTAGAGTAATTATTATATATGCGTATAACCTGAACAGACGCAGTGGTAAAAAAATAAAAACTATTATTTTATTTCGCACCACATATTATTATTTTTGATCAATAATGTTCAAATTTTGGAAAATAGTTACATTTCATATGGATTTATTCAAATCTGATATAGTATATACTCAGGCCTAATATATCTTTAACTCGTATCGATGGTCGCATGGTCTAACGCTTCATTCTCGTGTTAAAATTGATTACCGATGACAGGTTTATTTGGGTTCGAGTCCCAGTAGGGTGTGTTGAGGTTTATTTTTTAATTTTTTCCCATTCTACCTCCACGAAAATTTGGGTATATTTAATATAAAATTATACTTTTTCAATATTCCATTAGCAGAATTAGACCTAATGTAGGAAAAAAACCTTGAGATAAGAATTTAAAAAATATTATAATTTGGTTTCTGCTACCCATGTTAGCTTAGCCATAAGAGTAAATGCCAGGCCTCCACCGTGGTTCGGATTCCACGTTAAACTGTAGGTCCTCCATTTCATCCCATAATCACCCTACCATCACACATTAGCGTAAGTGCGTATAACCCGAACGGGTAGAGTATAACCCGAACGGGTAGTAAGACGCGCTGCTAATAATAATAATAATAATAATAATAATAATAATAATAATAATAATAAGAGTAAATACAGCATAGCCTTAAATTCTGGACAAATAGGAAAAGGCCAAAAAAAAGTACACCAAGCACACACAAGTTTATTCTGTGTAAATCAGAGAAGGGGATAATCTAAATTCTAAAGAAACTCATCATGGAGGGCTGTGCGAAGATGAATGGGAATACAGCGCTAATGGACCGAGTTCATAATAATTTTGCATTCTCATTAAGATAAATTGATCATGTGATGTAATGTTATTTAATATCCTAACATAATTGTTTATGTATTCTTATGTTTATGTGTAATCACGTGTGTTTGCTTATATTTGTGTATCTGCGTATTTTATTAGATGTCCAGACATTATGGCCCTCCTGTAGTTGATTATATAATAACGACCCATAGTAGTTTTTATACAATACACTTAAATCAGAGAATGGCTCAATTTCTTAAACCGGACTAACTACTTGATTCTTTTTGGTAAAAAGGTTTATGATATCATCTAATGCATCTTATTTTTACTTAAGACTATTTATTTATTAGTATTAAGTGTGGGCTAACGCCACTAGATATTTCCAAACAGATGTATTGTATGGATTGCATTGGTAGTCACGCGGTCTAAATTCAGGCTCATTTACTATGGTTCGCTAGTAATGGGGAGGTCAGGGATCGATTCCCAGTCCATTATACTGAAGGTGTTCTTTTCCTAAATGGTGTTCCACTCTCCCTCCACGCAAATATGGGTTCACTTCCTTTAAATGCAAGCTTCCTTATCCCTAGCACATTAGCGTTGAGAACCCTAAACTAAAAAAAAAGAGGACGTTGACTCCCATTTTTAATTTACAGTCGCACTACCGTAGAACCGCTTGGTCCGGTCCATTGAGGTGGGGATGTAGGGGACGTGAGAAAAGTTCAGTGTTTTTGAAGTTTTTATGTCAAAACTTTTTTTGGTCAAAATAAATCAAATATTGCTCCATTAGAAACATAAGAGTTTAATTTTCTTCACATTTAATGACAAATTTTTCTCTTAATTTAAAAGTTTATCATCAAATTCTAATTTGCATATGACAAATATTCAACAACTGTCTGTCACCATGTGAAGAAAGTTAAACTCTAGATTTCTACTGGAGCAATATTTTTTTTATTTTGACCAAAAAAGATTTTGCTATAAAAACTGTATAAACATTGGCCTTTTCTCACGTCCCCTACATCCCCACCTTATGTCAATGTTTACTGATCTTGATAGTTTACAGTAGTCCCTTCCAACCCATGGCCCGTGGACCAATTACGGACCTCAAGTTCACTCACTGGGGCCCGCAAGCTCAAATTGAAATACGATTCTATAAATGTCATGTATGGCCCCCGGTGACCAATGAAGAAGTCCTAAATAGAGTGGGTAAGAAGAGAACCATTTTGGATGTGATTCTTCGGTATAAAGCAAACTGGATCGAACACATCTTTGGGAGGAACTGTCTTCTGCATGACGTCATAGAAGGAAAGGTTGAGGAAAAGAAGAGCTTAGGAAGGAGGAGGATTCGAATATTGGGTGATTTTAAGGAAAGAAGAAAATTCTGGGAGCTGAAGGAGGAGGCAGAGGATAGGGAGCATTGGTGGTCTAAGTTCAATGACAAAAGGAGTGGCTTTGTCGTAAACCAAACCAAATAATAATAATAATAATAGTGGCCCCCGTTCAATTCTCCAAGAACATATGCGGCCCTCAGCAAGGGAAAGGTTTCAACAGTTCGACAGTTTGGGTCAATAAATAAGGTCACTCTCGAAGTAGACTAGACTGCCGATGAAAGGGAGATCAGGGTCCGAATCCCGGTCGGGTGTACTGAGGATGGTTTTCAAAATGGACTCCCACTCTCCTTCCACGCAAATGCGAGTACACTTCCTCTAAATTCAACTTTACTCATCCCTAACTCATTAGCGTAATAAGTACATGAGTATAGCCTGAACAGATAGTAAGACACAGTGCTAAAAAAATTTGATTAACTAAAATTAAATCGCCATAATTCCTATTCACCTTCCGCAAAATCAAATGGAGTGCGGTTAGTTTATGCTAAACAAGACGCTATTCAAACCAATCCAATAGGAATTATTATAATCACATTAAATCTTATATGAAAATTTATGCTAGTAAAGTTCTAGTAAATTAAAACTCTCAACTAATATATAATAAATTATAATTTTACTAAATATATTATTTATAAATTAAAATATTATATATTTCTTTAGTCGTTAATCTCTAATGTTACTTTATCATCCCCCCACCCCACCCCCGCGCGGTTTATATCCGTCCAAGGTGAACCCATTTTAATTACAATAAAGGGGGAGGTATTAGGACAGTATAATTGTAAAGGAAATGTGCCCACCTCTGCGTGTGGGAGGGGGGGGGAGGAGTGGGAAACAATTTAGGGAAAAAAAATCTAATTCACACTAAGAGGCATTAAAACCATCACATCCCCATCACCAGAGAGTGGACTAAATGAGTTTGGCATTTATTTCGCATGCCCAATACAAATCTACACTACACTACACTACACTACACTCCACCATCATCATTATCATCATCAACTGTTTCCAGCCTATGACCGGGTCAGTTTAGTATAATGCCTCCATCTTCCTCTATCTTTCCACCAGTATTCCTACTTTAATTGCTTCCATTCTTCTCCTCTCCCTTGCACACTCTCTGTTATGTGCTCCTCCCATCTCCCTTTTGCCTCCCTTGTGGTCTTTTTCCTACATACTTCATTTCCATCGTTTTCTTTGGCATCCTCTCCCACACTATACTATACATACAAATAGATATATTAAATTAATACATTTCTGTACTCCCACCCACGATCTATTTAAAATGACTCAAATGTATTTAAATTTAATCAACAGTTTGTCTTAAGAATACCACAGAGAATTTGTATAAGAACTCTCATTAATATAATCCTCATCTAGAACCTATCTTAAAGACCTTTCAAGACGAGTCAAGTTTAAATCTAAAAGAACGCTTCAATTTGAAAATCGAACATTCTCTAAGGTGGGCCAAATATTGCGTCCGAAACTTCTTAATCTGCTTCCTCGTTTTAAGACTAGAGAGGCTAGTTTTTTTGTTTGTTTTTTTAGAGAAATTGTCTTGTATTCCTCAACAGGTGAGGAGGTTTGAGTGAAGGTCGAGAGTGAACGATGACCACGTGATGATAACTTTCCAGGACAGTGTAATTACGCTTATATTTTTGGTAATTCATCACTCAAATCAGCGGCAGAGAAATCAGGGCAGCCATGATAGATTTGACGACATTATAATACCATCCCAAAATGATGCCCTGTGTTAACATAAATACAAAAGAAATTTTGCCTTGAGGTTGGATGGCAGAAGAAGTGAATTAAGTTAATTAGTTATGGTGTTTTTATAAAAATAGATTTTATAATGAAAATAAATAAAAATATTTTTCCTCCGGTAGATTTTATTTGGTTTACATTTTTACACACAGAAATCTCAACAGTTTTTTTTAAATATTTGTCATGAGAGTAGTGGCATTGGATGAGAAACATTTGGAATAAAAATTAAAAGTCCTGGTCAAATTATGCGATACACGTGACAGATATTCAAGGTCTGTTGAGATTAATATGTGTAGAATGTTAAATTAAATGTTTCCATTGGAGCTATATTTTATTTAATGAGGCCAAAAAGGTTTTTTGTGGTTAAAAAATAATGGAAAAATACTTTCTCTAGCTCACGCTTTATTTAATCCTTGAGTTTCTCTATATGAACAAAGTTTTGTTAAATTGTTGTAATTCATTCAATTCTGGAATTATTTTAGCGGCGCGTCTCACTACCTGTTCAGGTTGTACGCATATGTACTAATGACGCTGTGCTATGGATTAGGAAGATTGCATTTAAAGGAAGTTTACCCGCATTTGTTTGGAAAGAGAGGGAGAGAGAGAGAGAGAGAGAGAGAGAGAGAGAGTGGGAAACCGTTTGGGAAAAACCGTACACAGTACAACAGTACTGGTATTCGAACCACGATCTCCTTGTTTCTTAAGCAGTCCAATTTATTGTGAGAAGGACGCCTTAGACCATGCAGCCATCAAAGTGTGTTCTAATTAAAATAATTTGCTTATCGAATTAGATGACTTTCGCCGGCGATTGACCTAACTGTGATGTGGACGTTGAAATTCAGACATGAATTTATTCTTGTGTAGTCATAGAATCCAGTTGTTTGTCAGTGAGAAATGAGGGAGAGGGTGAAGGAGGGGAGAATGGGACTGGCCAAGCGTTAGAATGATTATGGAATTTTTTTTATGTATTCGTAGCGTGAGTGAATTTGTTTTAATTTTTCTTTTTTAACTTATACGCAACATTTATTACTAAAAATTTCTCCAGAGAATGAAGACGTAGAGCCGGTATGTTTGGAGTGATACAACGGGATAAGGTCTAACGTAAAACTTTATTGTTAGTTTAATCTAGTGGATACATATAAAGGAAGAAAGCAATGGGGAAATGCACTCGCATTAGCGTGCAGAGAGGCTGGCAAAGTAACAGATATAAATGACATGGGGAAACTATCACAAAGCACCAGGCCTGGAAATTGATCATCCAAATATTACTGTCAATGGCACGTGACTAAGTGCAAATACGAGTCTAATTTTGACCTACGTCGATATTTAAAACAATACATTGGGGGATAAATACAAGGTGTAGGCTCTTAGTTTACCGTAGCTGTTTTGAAGTCTACATATTTCTTAGTAAATCCCTACAAATTAAATTTTTAAAAAAAGGTAAATTAGCAAAAACATGCAGAAAGAATCGAAAGTGTATCTCAATACAATGTTTGGTAAAAAGTATTTTTTAGCACCACGTCTTGCTACCCATTAAGATTATACGTTTATGTACTAATTACGCCAATGGGTGTAGGATGAGGAAAGCTGAATTTATAAGAAGTGTGCCCACATTTGCGTGGAAAGAGAGTGGGAAACTATTTAATACACCCAACCGAGATCGGATCACGATCTCCCCGTCATAGGCAGTCTTAAGTCTATTGTAAGACCATTGTAAGACCTTAGACCATGCGGTCACCTAAGTGGGTAAAAAATGTCATTAAAAGTTCTCAAAAGCCCTACTTAAAGTGAATGTCGACGTCTCAAGAAGCAAACAGAGCTAGCAGGAGGCAAACAATGGCTTCATGCTTTTCACGGACAGTCCCCACGCGCGCAATCTAGATTCCTGAGCGCCTCACTCACTCTCACTCTATCACTCGCCGCACATTCATTAACGCCCCCCTGGAGAAAGTTAAAGACGAGACTAATTACTAGGCCGTCCAAGGCCTACCTACGTAACGACTGATTGAGTCGTGAGGATGATTCAAAAAGAAGTTTTGCGTTTAGCGAAGGAATGTTGTCATACGTAAACATGACCTGCTTTGAGAGACTCAATTCGAGATCGTCTGGTTAGATAATAGGCTGACTTAAATTCATTGACTTGTGACAATTAGAGCGTTTAGATGACTACCTGGTTGCATTGGAGCCAGTAGAACTCGTAATATATCTGATGAAGGAAGAGGTGGACTGGCAGGCTCCAATCTGCCCGGGACTACAAATACTATGGCGATTAACAAACACGGGTAACCTGGTGGTCTAGGTGGTAAGTTGTCAGACTTCTGTTCTGGGGGTCCGGGGTTCAATCCTCGGTCCCAGCACAGATTTATCTGATTGCCAAACCCTTCCTTCACCTCTGACAAGATGTGTATTAATCACAACTTGTGAATGTGAGGAATACCAGGCCTCCACCGTGGTTCGGATCCCACGTTAAACTGTAGGTCCTTCATTTCATCTCCCAATCACCCTACCATTACACATTAGCGTAAGTGCGTATAAACCAAACGGGTAGTAAGACGCGGTGCTAATAGTAGTAATAACATTAACATACATTCATAAATATCACTGAAACAATGTTTCTGAGTAAGCTGAAGTGTTTAGGTTAATTAATTGTATTTTTACAATTGGCAAATTTAACCCCGGGGCCATTTCATTTACATTACCGATGATCACGAGACTATTCAGTTCACTTAGAACAGGGGTCAGCAAAAGTTTATCTCGCAGCAATTTTCAGTCGATCGCGTAAGAAAACTACATTATTACAAAAATACAAGCTTACCTTGCATTATTTTACTATGGTACAGCTCATAAGATAGGGCCATAGTGTAATCCGTCAGGGTAGGACTGCTTGATAACTTTCAGGATAAACGGAGTGTACATTTTATTTATTTCATGTTTTTTCTATAAAGGCAGGGAAATAAGTATTGGAGTAAATATTTAAGTCATGGAATGCATAAATACAGGACGCATAGGAAATAAAGGTAGAGTGGAGAGACAAAGGGCGATAGCGGGACCTTTGATAAATGTAAAAGTCGATCAGGGTCCAAAAATATTGTCGATCCTTGGACTTAGAATATAAAACCTTACTTTCCACTAACATGAGCAAACGTGCTTCTAAATTGTTAGACAGTAATTAGGATTAATTTTTTTTAAATATCAAACTTTGTAAAATGATTCTCCACCCATTACTTGTGAAGATTATAAAGTTAATAACAGTCAATATTCACTAAACATATATATTACGTTTGGCTTAAATTGTTTATAAACGACACCAAGAAACAACATACGGAACTGTTTTACATTTGATGCTATCGTATATCTTCACAAATTATGTATTTTGGTCTCAGACTTACTAACTGGAACTCATGATTACAATGTAATAAAAACAATCATTTAATCTAATATAATATTTTGCACCGCGTCTTACTATACGTTCGGGTTATACGCTTAAGTAATAATTACGCTAATTTGTTAGGAATTTGGAAGGAAGGGTGAATATAAAGGAAGTGAACCCACATTTGCGTGGAAGGAGAGTGGTAAACCATTATGAAAAACCACCCCCCAGTTCACCGAAGCGAGATTCTAACCTCAATCTCCCCGTTCTCAGCAGTCTAGGTCAACACAAAACTAGTGCGTCAGCTAACTACGCCACCGAGGCGGGTATTTAGAAATGAATAGCTGGCTTTATTTTGGTTTAAAGTAGTTTGTCAACCCAAATCAAACCTGCAACAGGGCTTATACCAGTGTCCCGGCAGTCTATTCCACCACTGCTTGAAGATTAGAACACGGAATTCACGAATAATTGAACACTTAGTGATAAAACCAGTGTGTCCCAAATATTGGGTCGTAGCCCAGTACCATGCCAAGAAAAATAAATGAAGGTCCGTAGAAAATGTAACTTAAGCACAATTAATTAGTTGGACCCAAAATATTACGGAGGCGCCAGCGATTGGTTCGTAAATGAACGAATTGCGACAGGTTGAGGGAAGTGGAGAGAACTGTCAAGCCAAATTTAAGAGTGTGCACTTTTTTAATTACAATTGGATGAAAGTGCAGGCATAGCAGATAATGTAGATTTAATGTGTTTCTTAAGATGTGCTCATAAAGGTACGGTTCATGAAGAATTTTTCTTTTTCACGTCACTTCCTACTAGAACAGTTAAAGAGATTTTTAATTTAATTGATAAGTTTATTATTCAAAATGACTTTTTAATGGAAAAAATGTGTCGGAATATGTAGCAGATGTAGAAGGATGAGCAATAATTTGACAGTCCACCTCGTTACACCCTATCCCTATCTTGAGCTAGTTCTAACCAATCCACCTCACTATACCCTATCTGTCTTGAGTTAGTTCTACCCAGTCCACCTCATTACACCCTATCCCCATCTTGAGCTACTTCTATCCAGTACACCTCATTACATCCTATCCCTATATTAAGTTAGTTCTATCCAGTACACCTCATCACACTTTATCCCTATCTTGAGCTAGTTCTATCTAGTCCACCCCATTACGCCCTATCCCTATCTTGAGCTAGTTCTATCCAGTCCACCTCATTACACCCTATCCCTAGCTTGGACTAGTTTTATCCAGTCCACCTCATTACAGCTATCTCTTTCAGGCCCATTCTAATGCCATCTTCCCATTTGCATCTAGGTCTTCCTAAAGGTCTCTTCCCATTGGATTTGGCAGTTAATACCCTAAATACGGTTCTAGATTCTCCCATTCATGCTGCATGTCATGCCCACTGTAATTTACAAGACTTGATTAACCTAACAATGTATTGTAATGAGTACAGGGTATGTAACTCATCATTATGTAACCACCTTCACTCCCCAGTAGCCTGATCCCTTTTTGAACCAAATATTCCTAAGCATCTTGTTTTCATCATGTAAGGTAAGAGACCACGTTTCACACCCAATTAGAACCGGTAAAATTATTGTTTTGAATATTCTTTACATTCCTTGAAACCAGACGAGCAACCACACTTACCGAGTAGTAGAATTCATTTCCTGACTGTATTATTTTCCTTATTTTCACTATAATATCGTTATTGGTAGTTAAAATTGTTTGTAAATCTTTAAACTCATTAAACCTGTCAAATGATATATTGTTCGAAGTAGTCTCTAAATTATCTGCTATATATAAAGAAATTGGAAGGTGAAGATGTGCATATATTTTTATATTCCAAGGTTCTATGGTAATCAAGAGGGAATGTTTTTAAAAAACTTTTTTTAGCACCGTGTCTTATTAGCCATTCGGGTTATAAACCTATGAACTAATAATTACACCAATGGTTTTAGGATTGAAGATGGTTATAGTTAGAGGAAGTGTACCCATATTTGCATGGAGGGAGAGTGAAAAAACATTTGAACCTCAATCCCTCCCGACATCGGTAGTCTAGTCTAATGCAAGAGTAGCACATTAGACTATGCGGCCACCAAAGCAGGTTAAACGAATTGTTGAAATTGATGATGAAGCTTTATTGCTTTTGGAATATCATCCTGCATTGCAAAATATGTCATGTTGTGATTAAAAACATATTTTATGTTTTTAATTGGTGGTTAATCAGTGTGGCCTACTTTTATTTTTGATTATTTAAATAACTTAAGTTTAAAATTCCCACATAATTTTTTGTGTATAGATATATATGTGTGTGTGTTTAATGTATGAGAAAGAATGGAAGCAGAAAGTTAAAACATTAGTTTGTGGTTCATTTATGTTGAAAAAGGAAATTACACGTCACTTTCGAAGTTAACATAGCTACAAATATAATCACAAGAATAACTTCCTATATGAAATTTCCACTGTTATTAAATAACACCATTTAGGACTAATATCAAGCTTAAAGGAGTATTTTCCTCCACTTGACAGCTGTAAAGTATGGATCAGGAAACCCTTTATGGTGAATCAAGGCGGATCCGGGCGCTGTTGTCAGGAGTATTGGTTTTTATAAAATTCCTTCGAGCATAGGCTACATTTAATAATTGTAATTAATAAGGATTTTAATCATTAATAATATATCTAGTTTATAAACAAAATTTTAAACAATCACAATAAAATAGAAGACTAGCATAAAAAAACAATTTCAATTAACAGATTTATTTTAGTAAAAAAACACAAAACCAAAATTCACTGTCACAATAAAATTAATACATATATTATTATATATGGGCCTAAAATGTTTTGGTATTTATAGGAAAACTATGTATTTTGATATAAATACTTGGCTATTATTCTTTACTTAGTAATCTATTTACTGGAACATTTTAGTTTTAAACTACTCTCTTGGCTGCACATTAGAACTTAATTGAGAGAATTATTGGTTATGTTATGTGAGACAGGGTTTCCCAAACGTTTTAAACCAAAGGAGCCCTTGCATCATAAAAAGTACATTATGGAGTCTTCATAAAAATTGTTACATGAATATTATAAACATTCAACAACTACAGTTAAATTATACAAGTATTTTAGAGCTTAGTACTAAAATAAATATTCAAAGAAAGAACACATTTCGTATCTACTTACGTGTTCAAAAAGTTAAACTTGTAACATGCAAAATTTAAATTGATATGACTGTATTTATTTATTAGTTGCTCGGGTGGCCTTTCTTTAGATCAACAGGCGCTTCCATATTTAAAGTTATGGTTGTCACCTGTAAGTGCAGATCATCTTACATATTTATCCTGTTTCTAAATTTTGTTTTTGTAGTGTTATACAATGAAAAGCTTTACTCAGAAAGACAACATTCTTGTTGTGATGCGCATCAAAAATTTCATTGCTTGATTCCTTACCTCATGTTATTCCATAGATATGTCAATCCAAAATTTTGTATTTTATTCCCCCTGAAATTTTGTTTTTATAATATAAGCTGAAGAAATTTCTCTTGTTGTTATTTCTCTTTTAAAGAAAATTTGTTGCCACTGGCAGATGCATAATATGTTGTTGTATCTATAAGAATAACATAATGCTATCTATGACGTTTAAAACAGATAGAAAAAACAAATATATGATATTTTAAAATTGCCTTACAAAACCTGAGATAACCATGTCAAAGCACAGTTTGAAAAACGCTGATATAGGAGATAGGGCAAGTCAGACACGCTTTATAACATCAAGTTAAGCTTTTAATACTTTTGATTATGTTCTATGCAAGGGGAGGGAGGGTGACCACCCCACCCCCCAGATCCGCCACTGATGGTGAACACAGAAATTGACGAAGAATATTACCAGTCAATGAATTTGACACATCGATTATATTGTTGAACTGTCATGTGACACTGCACTGAAGAACAATATTGATGAATTCTATTTAATTAGCTTTTGGCTGAGTTGTCGTGAATAATGGAAAAGCATTAAGATTTCTCATGCCCCTATTTTTTTATCACCTCAGCTTACTACATACCTGTTTAAGTTATACACATAGAATATACGCGTATTCACCTGTATAGATGTCGGGAAAAACTGTCAGTAGATTAGCACTGCCTGATCCATAGATTACGTCATATATCCATGGATAGTATTGGATTAGTTTAGTTTTGGTGGATAGTTATCATATTATATCATAAATCCCTGGGATAATCTACGGATTAACTTTTTTGATTTATTTACTGCTTTTTGATGTTATGTCAATTTTGTTGTATATTTTACTATCACATTTTTATGTCCTCATTTGACTTTACTCTTTGTGCCATTTTTTGTCTTTTGTTTGAATAAATGTTTCTCGTGTAGATTTTTTATTATCTGTATTTATTTTTTGTGCTATGGTTGGTGGAGGATGGTGTTTTGAGTGTTACTTTTGAGGTTAGAGTCCCCGCCAATCATAATAATGGCTGCAGGGTTTCGCCAACTTTTATCTTAGGTCGTTATCCAATGAGATCTGCGATGTGACAGAAATCTACAAGCATGGTGTTGAGTACTGGAGGGGTGGGAAGTACCGACTCATCAGTGGTGGCAACATTTTGAGTTGGTGGAGACTATTTCCTATAATTGACGGAATGTATATAAAATTGCACCAATTGTTGGCAGGAAAGGATTCAAGAGGGGGGAGGGGAGCTAAGGGGCTATAGCTCCCCCCTCCCTCACCACCATTGAGCTATTTAAAATAATAGGATTGAAGGGTGCTATGCACCTCTGCAGAAATCCGTCCGTCATTCGAGAAGAAATCCAAGTCCCAAGAACAAGTGGAATCTACAGAGCAAATCTTAATTTTGACATAACAGATATAAAGAAATGGTTCAAAACAACTGTTTTCATCCCATTTCTTGACCATTTTATCTCTGAATTGAAGCAGAGATTTAATTATAAAGTTCTTCAAATAATACCACTTGAAGGACTTGTTCCATTCAACTGCAGAAAGTACAATGTGAATGAGATTCTAAAGGCAGCATTAATGTATGAAGATGACATACTGGCCAACTCTGAGGTGGAATTGAGAGCAGAGCTGATTCTCTGGCTATATAGCTGGGAAATAATTCAATCCAGAAAGCGTCCATTGAAATGTACCATCATAACTGGCGTGAAGGTCGTGATCATGGATATAAATGACAGAATGCTGAAATAAAGCATGTGGCGATACTTTATAAACAAAACATTACTTTGTTATGTAATCAATCGTGAATAACCTGTTCATCATATACATTAGTGAAAAATAATCTAGTATCCAGAAGAAGCCTTTAGATGGTTTAGAAACCAATGTGTTAAGAGGTAATGATAAATAATGCTTTCTCGAACGCAAGGTGAGCAACAAAGTATGTATTAAAAAGAAGGTACCGGTACAGTACAAGAGAAAATGAAACATATACATTTTAAATTTAAATGTTTGTCTCATTTTGTAGTGCCTGCTTATTAGATATTTTGGGAGGATGGTTAAACTAGGATAAGTTACTAAATGACATAGTTTATAAAATTAAAATATAAATTTCAAAAAATTATGACAAATCCTTGTGTTGACAAAGCTTTACTTTACTTCCATTACTGTTTCCAGCCTGTGGTCAATTTTTTATTCCACTATTTCCAGTACTGGATTGCTAGGCCTGTCATAGCTTCATATGCCTTATAATCCAACTCAAGACTAGGAGAGGCACAACATCCAGTCCCCGGCCGTTAATTTATCAATGTGAAAGGGTAAACCCATATTTCATCAATGATAAATTTTCATCCATGCTGGGAATCAAACCCGGGACCTTTAGCTCAGTAGGCAGACAGGCTACCGACTGCGCTAAGGTGTCGGACTGTTGACAAAGCTAAGGCATTATTTTATAGACTATTTAATTTATGTGAACTAATGAATTGTAATTTTCATGTATTCATTTGTTTGGTAAGTAAAAAAATACAACCTTTTTAGCAACAACAACAAAAAAGACTTCATTCCATTTGCGCAGATTAATCTGTGTGAGTTCAAAAATATATCAAAAAACATTAATAAATCAAAACTTATTTGAGTAAGGTTATGTCTTTTTATCAAGAATAATTGAAAATAAACACAAAATTTTAATCATTTCCTGAGCATATGTCCTACTACTTCTGCCGATAAATCATTAGACAAAAACAATGAGCATGTTAGTAATCATGGAAATATTTATTCAGAATTCACAGAAAATTGGTGACAACAATGGTAAAATATATTTGTTTTAATTTCTTTGCTTTGCTTAAAATAACACTTTTTTAAATTATTATTTGAGTTATTTAACGTGCACTTTTTGAAGTGAACGATTATATCAGCAGAGGACTTACAAACTAACTCAAATTTAGAACAGACACAACACCTTGGCCCCAGCCGTTTATTCATCAATGTGAAAGGGGAAACCCACATTTCATCCATGATAAAATTTTAGGCCATGCCAGGCACAGAACAAGTGACTCTTAGCTCGAGTGACAGACACGCTACCAACTGAGCTTAGGTATTGAACTCCTAGTGTATCGGTATTTTCTCCTTCTTCTAGGGTCACATTCACACTCCCTACCATCCATTGGTGTTTTGTGTAACATTAATTCTTCTATGACTTTTCAAAATGCATCCAATTAATTTTTGCCTAGTTTACTTGATTAATATTGATGGATACTTCCTCATTACTCCTCATAGAGAGAAGGTAACTGTCAAAAACTCGAACTCAAGATTTTGATGAATGTCGATGTTTCATGACCGGATCCTGATAAAGTGGTTTAGGCAATGCTGTCTGTATCTCAACCTAGAGCCGAAACCATTTTACCAATTGGGCTAAAACTTGGTATCTATGGTTTTCATACAGTTCCCCCAAAGAGTTTTTGGAATTAGATATCCAACCCTAAAATTAAGGTTAGTTTACTTATAGGAGAAAAAAAATTGATTTTCTCAAAATCGTTTTAAACCATTTTGATTAAAATTCATATCCAGGCATTGTTTAGCATTGCAAATGAAATGGCGACACTCATTTTCCTGTGAAAATGACTTCGATGGTGCTTTACATAAGTGAAAATTTTCAACTATCATATATCGGTAACTCTTTGAGATATGAAATAGCTTAACATTGCATAATGAAGGACAATAAAAAAAATAAAAAATCTTTTACTTGAATTATATTTTGATAAAACCAATAATTTCCTAGATATAAGATTTTTCTATGGGGGTCTTTGAAATCAGAAGTTGATGTTATACGCTCTTTAGTGTTTTTTTCAATATTTAGGTAACAATTTACATGATTTCATTTATGCTCTTTGATATAATATGATGCTCTTTTTTCCATAATGTTTCAGCAACGTCTATTATTTTGTTTCACATGTCTTACGGATGTTAGGTAAGAATGTGTCAATACCAATACTTCATATACCACTACCACCATCATCATCAACTAATCTGGAAAGATTACAGTACAGTCTGCTGTCACGAAAACTGTCTTCTTCATGTGTTTTTTGTACTTCAAATTGTTTAGTCTTAGCTGTGGAATATGTGATTAGGTTGTTAATGCTTTTCTTTGGTCAATAATGTAGAAGATAGAATCCATAACAAATCAATGGGTAATGCAAAACCAGAAAACTTGATGTTCTAGGTATATTCCCGAACACATTTTTAAATTATGTCCGGCTCTTGTGGGCCACATAAAGTGAGGTTAAGGCCAGCATGCAAGCTTCGGGTTTTTCAAAGCTGGGTTACACTTTAATTTTACTACTACTATTTTACTATAAGCTATGCTATTCAACAAATTAAGACCGCTACTTGAGGGAAATGGGGTGTAAATCACAAATAATACTCACATATCAAAAATTTTAATAATAAAATAACATGTTATAATAACTTACTGAATTTATTAGTCTAGGACAAAATATGTTGATTGTGTTTGTAATATAACATTTTGTAAATCTCAAGGTGAGTCAGGAGGAGAGGTAAATATTTTGGGTGACAATAGTATGGGTCATTGTAAAATAAAAGTGTATATGAACATATTTATTATTCTCAGTAGTTTTGGAGATACAGCTCTTTAAATTGGACATGAATGTTACCTGTGTTATGTGTTCGCAACAAATGCTCAAAAATTTAACCACGAATGTCAATATACTTTACAGCTCGTATCCTAAGATTTTGTGTTGTTTCTCATAGTGTAGTTTGCATATTTTTTTTTCTTTAATATCCAATCCTCACGTAAGCTTTGAAAATATTTCATACCATACGATTTGACGTCAATTCGATTTACAAAAATGGACATAGCAAACCACTACATTTTTTTACATAACATGAGTTACATAAAAAGTACAGGTTATATAAGAACTCAAGATACATTTTTTCATGACTCTGAGATGTTATCATACAATCTCTATTTATAATAGTGTAAATATTTTAATATCAAAGAAGTCCATACTTTTTATATGAATAAATTAATTGAGATAACTAAAAAAATTAAATAAACCTCAATTTGCCTCACAATATGAAGTATTACACAATCTGTGTTTAAAATATATAAACTAACCACAAAATAAAGGGCAATAGAGATTTAGTGTAACTATCAAAATAATATTTGAACAAAATCTTCCTGCTTTTATGAACATGATTAATTGTTCTATATGGCAATAATTTAAATTCTTGAAAGGTTACTCTGAGTATGTTAGATAAGCATTAATTCATTCATAGAATAGACTATTAACATCTTTCAATAAAATGGAAAGTAATTTATTGCTCAGAAAATTTTGGGAGTGAACCAGCCATGCAAGCACTTGGGCACAGCGCTTGGTGTAGTGAACTCTGCTCTCGCCAATTCCTTCCATGTAATTGCATCAAGTATGATAACACCAACTTGATTCTCTAGTCCTTTACCCCATACTAGAGATGACAGGATAACACCATCATCTTCACTCTAAAATCATATACTAAATAATTTTATATTTTTTTGTAAAACACATCCTACACAGGTTATCCACATATTTACAGTAATGGGTAAAGGATGATGATGATGATGATTGAATTTAAAATAAATGTATCAGCATTTGTTTGGAGGGAGAGTGAAAAACTTTTTAGGGAAAACCACCTCAGTACACCCAACTGGCATATTTATTATCGTTCAGATTTCCTTTCTTCAGTCCATAATCCAGGGGTACGGCTATTAACCTCGAGAAAAAGCTTGTCTCAACAGAGTTGGCACCCTTATCCCTCTCCCATGATCAACAATCCAGTCAGTTATAAGAGTGATGCCTTAGGGGCTTAGATTATGCTACCACTCACGCAGATAGTTTTATATTAAAACACATCCCTATTTACAATAAACAGTAGCATGCAATGCAAATGTTTGATGGGAATTTAGAAAAAAAGAGTATTGAGGAAAGAATGGTTTATTTGCAGTCTTAGCAAAATATTGGGTCTCTACAGAGAGGGCTTACTCTTTCCAACGAAGCAAATGCAAAGTACCCATTTTTAACTAAATTTCTTGATAACGGACAAAGCAAGAAAAAAACTCTTAGTAATATCTTGAAATGAAGAAATAAAATTATCTTTTAATTTTTAAAAGGCCCAATAATTGATAGGGCTACTGTTTAATATATTAATTACAGTTTAAAACAAATAATTTAAATATTCTTAATTTTTAGAAAAACAGTAATAATTGTATGCATTTCCTAAAAAGATAACCACAATTGGCACTACACAAAAACCAAATAGATTTTATTAATTAAATTTATTTGCCAGAATAATGTTGCCAAGTTGTAGAGGAGCTAAGTGTAAGTTCTTTTATCTTATTTCTATTCACATTTATGCTTCATTGGATTTCCAAGTCACATCAAAATGCTTTCTTACTAACTCGCTACCTGAAAAGGTTTCACTGGGTAAAAGGACCACATTTTATGTACAGTTTAGTGCAAATTGCATAAGAAATGCATGGATAACTTTATTTTGATTTTTATGAATAAAGTCAGTTTGCTACCACACACACCAGTAAAAGGGGCAGGGCCGGGAAAATAAAGGGATTTTATATATCTGTGTGTGTGTGTGTGTGTGTGTGTGTGTGTGTGNGTGTGTGTGTGTCTTGTAAAAAGTATGTGGAACCCAGAGTATTTCACAAAAAAACCTTAAATAAAATTTAATAGTCATGAATTATGGTCATTTAATTGAAAGTTTTAATATTAGGCTTTTGTAAGAAAGAAAAAGTGAAATAAATAGGGGTGTAGCGCCAGGGTAAACTATGAGACTAAGTCTCCCCAAACCTTCTATTGGACAGTTAATAAAATTAAATACCAAAGGTTTACATACTATTGATAGCTTAAAAACAACTCCCAAAATGATAAAACCTAAATAAATGCTTCTTGCGCGTAGAAAATATTTATTTATTTATTTCCCTTCCCCTAATGAGACCCACCCCACTTTGTAGTAAGCATACTATGTCTTTCTAGGTGTCATAATGCCTTTCCTCTGTCCATAATCCAGGAGTACGGTTATTAACCTCGAGAAGAAGCTTGTCTCAACAAAGTTTGCAAATTATTTGGTATCTAGATGTGGGGCTAACATATTATTAAATCGGTACTAATCATAATATTATGCATTTAAGCAAACAGTTATATCATAAACAATAATAAACATAATATCTTCTTTTCTAAATGCCAGTTTATTAAATTTATATGCAATATTTTGCTAACAGTTTTAATTGTATTTTTATACTTGTCAACATTGAAATTTTAGCTCTTGTCAAGGGATGTGGCATGAAGAAGGCTTTGGGTTTGGTGGAAGAAGGCGGGGGTAGGGGAGATGTTAGTACTCGACAAAAGATTTCTTTGAAAGATAATCGGGCATATAAGTGCTCTGTCACCTGGCTTAAAAACGTTTACCCACATAGGCTTTCAGTAAGAACTATTTTATGTACAAAGAAAACCATTTATTACTGGTGAATTAAACAAAAGAGCTATTATTTTTTAATTTTTTTTAATGATTGCATTTTCATGAGAAATCTTGTAGTTTTCCCGTTGGGCATTTTGGACCTTTTTAAAAATTATTATTATTTACTTTTAACTTTAACTATGAAGACAATGTTTTGTGTAACATATGTGCTCAAATTATTTAAAATATATTTAGTTTCTATCTAAGTTTTAAACTAGATGGAGGAGAGCTGATATATATGTATTGCTAAGTGTATCATTCTGAACCTGGCGTGTAATGTGAACAAAAATCAGTGATTAACATAATACTACTAAACCGTCGTCGGCTAGAGCTATTTTTTTTATAAAAATGGGGAAATACTTGGGAAATAAATCTGGAAAGTATGGAAAATACAAGGAATTTTTTACTAATAAAGTGGTGGCAACCCTGAAAAAGTGTTTCTTAAACGAGGAAAATAATCTTAATATGTTGAAAAATAAGATCATCAGATTGATTCAACCAATTAACTTCCATTTAAAATATAGGGAATTGAAGGATGCTCACATAAAATATCAAACTTTCTAGAAGTAGACTCCAACAAGCAATGGTGGTCCCTAGTGTCACATAAGGACTTCACACATTTCAGAATATTACTTTCAGATGTGCACACATGATTTACAAATATCTGTTTCAGAAGTAATAGCTATCCCCTCTTACCACAACCCTTTTCAGCTTAGTTGCAGTGTAGGAATGTGAATTATTCCAACCACACAAATAAACACGGCACAAAGTTCATTTGAGTCTTACATTATTATCAGTCTGAAAACTGTGTTGTGAAAAATATTATGTTTGAGTAGGCCAATTCATGAATTTAGAAAACATCGATATCATAATATTTAACATAAATACCTAAAATTGGCTTTAAAAAATATGCAAAGCAATAAAATATGTACTAAAATCTAAAATGACAAATATATTCCTAAAAAAATATACATTTTTACAACCAGGGGATCATGAAAAGAGTTTATGTATGCATGATCATTGTCTGTGATAAAAATAAAATAGATGACATGTCATCAAAATACAGGCTGTGCTAAAAACTGTGTGTATACATCAACAGTCAATGAGAATCATTTATGTCTAAAATAATGAATTTGTATACACTGTTTCAATAAAAATATAGATACATTTTTTTATTTGAGATGTTCCATAGATTTTAAACCATTAAATGTAACGTGAATGCTCTATGGAACATTTTAAGTCACTCTTGCACTTACTATTTTGGCCATGAAACCGCTATGGAAATTTGAGAAAATAGCATAAAGTATTTTAATGAATATTAATACCTTTTATAAAAGGCTCAAAACTTGAAAATGTATTGAAGAAAAGAATCTAAGCCCATAGAAAATATTTCAAATATATTATAATAACCTATTAGAATCAATATAGTTTAACATGTATTAAATTATTTTGATATTAAAGTTAATTTGAAACGCCATTACAAATATTTACCATATTAATTATATTATAAAAACCCAGAACTACACTGACTTAGTAATGTTTCGTGAATTATTTTTATTTCACTCTTTTGACTTGTAGCATTTAGCTAAAAGAGTCAACATAAAAGTGATGAAACTTACCCCACCGTACTGCCGGCCGCATCAAATGGGAACACTAATAAACTGCGCGGCTGACCACAACCACCCGGACACATGTTAAACTCTATACTGAGCCTCAATTGTTGATACTGACAGGCCAAAGATCATAGAGACAAAAAAAAACTTCGGTGCTGAAGATGTGCTGCTCGCCCCTTCATTACGGAACACTATGGAACAGTTCCGATGGTTCCAGAACAGTACTTTCATGCGCATGATCTTTCCCGAATATCCCAGATGTCCACCCCTCCCCTTTTCTTCCGTCGCTCCGTCTTCTGGGTCGTATCATATATATAGTGGTGTGTGCGCTATGTATGATCACTATTGGGCTTGGACAAATTAAGAACAGGAGGAGCTCTAGCTTCATTCATAATGTAAGATCAAAATTCACGTTTCGGCTTAATTTATTATTTCTTGATTTTCAATCATGTAAACTTTATTATTCTAAATTCCTTTTTCGGCAATATTATTTATAAAATTTCAAGATAACAAAAAAAAAAAACTTTGTTTCTTTTTTACTTTAAGAATATTTTTCTTTTGCATGATCGATATTGTCTTCGTTAAAGATCGATCTTTTGGTTAGTTCGTGATGTAAACGAGTTAGATCGATTATCATGATAGTATCGATATAAGGGAACTAAATCTGTTAAACATTGTGATATTCAGCCTTGTGGGCATTAAATGTAATATGTACTTGGGGACTTAAGTTTTTTTTTTAAACATGTCAGAACTTAATATTGATGATCTGTTATGGGTATTGTTTATATTACTTAATCTTGGGGTTTCTTTTAATACATTGCGGGTTTGGTAAATATCTCGATTATTAAGGAAACATACAGTTCAGATTAACTTAGGAAATTATTATTAAATTTTTAATCTCCTTTGAGTATTGTATAACTTAATTTTTTTTAAGAACCTTTTGGTGCGTGTCAACGCCTATTTACTTCTTGTCATTTTTATAGGGTAACGGCGATTCTTGAGCCATTTAGGTAATATTTTAAACATGCGAGGATTCCTCTAATTTTTTGTTTATATATTCTATTAAATGTCTCTAATTCTTGGCTTCTTCAATATTGTCATATATTTATATTTGTCATATTATTATATCATAGATAAATAAATACCTATTGAAAACAGTCAACATATTATTCGTAATTATAAGCAACCATGCCCTAGGTAATGTTATCAAATATATATATGTTATTCGTTATTTGTTTTGATTTAGGAAGTATCATCAATAGTTATGAATCTCATTTAATTACATATCAAGAGATAGACCGCTCCAGTATTCATATCCGCAACTAGGTGAGAACAGCGGATTCTGGACTTTGAATGTTACTGAAACATAACCAAAGCTTAGAACTCCTTGCACACTCTCCTATTGCCCCCTTGTTTTGCCCTGTCTTATTTGTTGTATTTTGGACCTCCTGAATTTTTGTTTATTTAGTGTTAAGGAGGGTTCAGACTTATTTGCTTTTACCTTAGGCTCTGGTGCCGGAACAAATATAGGCTCACTTGGAAATATATTTTTTTCATTCCAAGTCTTCCATGTTTTGTTTACAGTATCCACTTTGATTAACTGCAAGGAAAAAACAATAATTTGGAATATTAATAATAACTATACAGTTACCACTACAAAATCAATTATTTTGTCCATACCATATTATGTTTAAAAGTAATATGTATCCAGCATGAGAAAAATTGTTTGTATCATCTATTTTATTGTCAATAAAAGCAATGCATAAATATTTCGGAATAACATTACACTAAACTTTTATAAGGCATATGAAGCAACAACATGCCTAGCAAGCCAGTAATAGAAAGTATATAGCTTAAATAAAAAACTGAACCAGGCCACAGGCTGGAAATAGTAATGGATGTAAATTACACTAAACTTACTGTTCCCGGGTTTTCTGCATCAACATCTGAAGAGATGGCATAGAAATAGCGGTATGATCTACCCATATGTTTCTCGTAGTGTAGTTTAGGGGTTTCACAACCAAGGTCACAGAGAAGTTCTGGTTTAACAAAAATTTGTTTATTGTTGAGATGGTAAATTATGGTTTGAGTTGAACACAAAAGCCCTGAATTCTCATCCACAGAGTGATTGTTCGTTGGATCAGCAAAGGGAAGAACAAAACGCAATGGGCGACCTCTAAACATTTTGGCATAATCGGGATTCTTCTGGATATTCTGAAACATTCGATATTTAAAAGCAATTTTTAGGACATAAAAATACTATAGAATCTGATAAAAAAAAATAGGAAAATAAGTAAACTATTCTAATAAAATGGAAACATATTTAATTCATCAAAAGAGAATTAATTAAAATGCCTAGTTTTAGTCAATCCAGTTTGTACACTGTTTTTAAACAATATCTGGTGGGATGAGTAAGAAAACTTAAATTGAGAGTTTCACTATGCAATGCTACCAAATAAGATATTAAAAAATTGAGCGTTCAGTAAAAAATGGGTCAATCAGCAACTTATTTTCACAAGAACTTTGTTGAACATAAAAAGTGTATGAGGTACTTGCCAAATCAAAACACTTTAGTTGCAATGAAAAGTAGTGCTTGTGAGAGAAAACAATACATAATATTCAAGTTTCACAAACTAAAAAATATTCAATTGGTTGATTATTAGCATCCAGCTCGGTTTATTTAAAACCTGTATTCTATATCTTTATATATTAAAACAAGGTCAAACATTCTTTCCCGTGTTTCAATGAAATAGTTACCAGTGGATAAATTATAGGAGCTATGACAGCCCCGATTATATTTGGCATGAGGGTACATTATGCTTAGTTATATGTATAACAAAAATGTTACTGTACCTTAAGTGACTCGGCATACATGCAGTCCAGCATGGATGGATCTCTGTAGGTGCAAATATCCAGTATTATATTATTCTCTTCTTCATATTGGTTAATTATATGAAGATAAAAGAAAGCCTCTGCAACAAACGTCTTATGAATCTTTCCATCTTTCCGCCTTATCAAATAGATCACTGTCTAAAAATAATAATCACAGTAAATATATTCACTATAAAAGATTAAATACAATTTGTCATTTTTCTCTTAAGTTTTGTTTAGAACCCAAAGTGTAGTAAGTATTGAAAAGTAAACATAGTTATTTAAATCAAAATGTAAATACTTATTTTTAATATTGCTTCTTGTATTAATGGCTGTTAAAGCTATTTGTAGCTTATACTAACTATCTATAGTGCACATATGGGAATTGTTAATGTTAAGGAAATGCATACAAAATTACCTGGGGAATAGGAGGTCAAAGCACATAATGGAAATAACCAGGCATAGTACACTAAAAGAGGATTCAACCCCGGCCTTCTGGAAAAGAGTCAATATTGCTAGTGCTAAGCTAACTTTGACTTCTTTAAATAAATGGATAGATAAAATTATTGTCTCTTAAAGTAAGGTACAAATAATTCTGTTGTGAATTCCGGTTGAGAGTAGTTTGGCTTACACCAAGGGTTTCAATTTTTTTTTTTTTTTTTGTTTCAAGTAGCCCATGGTTTCTTATAACATCACAAATTCTTCTCAATAAAAACATTATTTTACTACATCATATGAGAAAGTGGATTTCTGGAGCACATAACAAAGTAACAACTGGTACAGCCTAATCTATCTAGGTCTGTATCTGCGTATACACAAGCCCGCTGTTGATATCACACTTAAGATCTGACTTGAGGTTCGAAATAATTAGAAAGATATGTATGCTCTTACAAGTCAACAGTATTGTTTTCCTGGTTTAAGCTTTTTAACATAATTTAGCTAGTCACAAAAGGTATATTTTTTTAAAGTACTGACTAAATTATACCTGAACCTCATATATTCCCTGACACAGTTTTATGTGTCCTTGTTCAAAATGCTGCTTTAGAAAAACAAGGAGCTACACTTTTATAAGAAACAAAAACCAACATAATGAGAGAGTTATGATACTCGGTTTATTTCCTTAAAAAACTTGAGCCATTGCAACTCAGTTTTTACAATGCAAAGTAAATTGCTAAAAATTATTAAAAATAATTCAGAAATATGTGTTTAAATAATTATTGCATAAACTAAAATGTAATATTAAAAGTATATTTATATGTTGAAATACACACTATCTTTTTCTATTCAAGGTTGTAGCCAGATCAAAATTTCAGGGGTGGTTTGTGACCCTAACAACCACAGGTGAAATCTTTTTACAAATATTAAATCCCTCAAGAAGTTATCTGGAGTTAATTTTTATGGTAATTAAGTGAAGGTATTAAATACAATACATCAAATGTTTTGCATTTTTTTTTATTTACAAATTTATATAGCATGTTCTCCTGGGAAGTCTGAAAATTTATATTGAGCTTCTATAAATAAAGGTATACCCCGTGGCAACAGAACTGGGGGAATAGATTTTCACATTAAACATTAAACATTTAAACATTAGAATACCAATATACTCAAATTTTCTTGTTTTGTTTAAACCGTAAAGAAGGCAGGATTAAATTTTATTGGCAAGTTTAAGTTGGAAGGAGGGGATTGAGGGTTGAATACCCTTCCTTCTCCTGGCCACAGCCTTGATCATCATCATTAACTGTTTCCCGTCTGTGGTCGGCTCAGCTTAGTAAAATGCCTCTATCTGCCTCTTTCCATGTATGTATAATATCTGCAACTGTAGGAAATGGAGAATGAATAAAATACTCTTTATTCCTCATTTGAGAAAGTAAAAAAATCGTTTAATAGATAATGAAAAATACACTTTTGTTCATCATCAAGGCTCTGACATCTTAGCTCAGTCGGTAGCGTGTCTGTCTATTGAGCATCAAAGGTCCGAGGTTCAATTCCCGGCATGGCCTAAAAATTTATCATTGGTGAAATGTGTGTTTACCCTTTCACATGGATAAATTAACTGCTGGGGACTAGATGTTGTGCCTGTCCTAGTCTTAAGTTATATTATAGCGCATATGAAGCTACGACAGGTCTAGCAAGACGGTAGTGGAACAATATGGCTTGAATAAAAAACTGACCCAAGCCACAGGCTGGAAACAGTTATGGATAAAGTTTATCATCATGGATTAATTTGGGGAAATAAAAATGCCTTTAAATATGAAAATATTCTCAATAATTTTATTTTCATATATATAATCTATATAATGTAATGAGATTGCAAATTTTTAAGACAAAGCTGATATTTTTCATGGCGGGAGAGTGAAAAACTATTTTGTAAAAACCACCCTCAGTACACCCAACCGGGATTCAAACTCCAATGTCCCTGTCATCAGCAGTCTAGTCCAACATAAGAGTGTCATGAGGCCACCGAAGCAAGTCAGTGTGTTTCAATGGACATTAGTTTAGTAGGTAGTTCAAAATACCTGATACTTACTTGTTCATCTTTGTACCATCTAAGACTTTCTATCAAAGGGGAGTTTGTTACTTGGTTTTTAATCATTGAAGGAACAGACACTGTCAGAGGTTGTTCCACTACTACAAAATAATGGTCTGTAATGCCAAATGTGTGCATGTATGATGGGTGAAGTGGCCATCGTACTGGTATAGTCGCCACAATGGTAGCTTGCTCAAAAGAGCTCAACCTCTTTGATTCAGATAATCCTAAAACAAATAAAACCATCGTTTTTATACTGTAGCAAACTAGAAAGTCATAAGTAGTGCCCGAATTTTTATTTAATATTAACCTACAAATTATGTAGCAAACTCAGTTAAAATATTTAGTTAAAAATATGCAATAATGTGAAAATATTTAACATTGAATAAACATTCTTTCACCATGTTAATAACATATACATACAAACATACATACATACATACATACATACATACATACATACATACATACATAACATACATACATACATACATACATACATTA
Organism: Timema bartmani; assembly: GCA_902151455.1. NCBI lineage: Eukaryota > Metazoa > Arthropoda > Insecta > Phasmatodea > Timematidae > Timema > Timema bartmani. The sequence goes on from CABFWB010003621.1 coordinate 48,809, forward strand.
GTGACACAAAATTTTATTTTATGGCTGTAAATTTCTGAAGGAAGTAATAGAAAAACACTTTTCTAAATATACACACATACAATTAATTAAAGATGGGGTAGTAAAAAACAGTGCTAAAAAAATTAAAAACGTCAAATAAATTACATTTTGTAACTTATTTAAGAACACATACAAACACTAATAACTTTCAATGATACCTCCAAATTTGCCGGATCTTCGAAAATAAGTGAACCTCAGACCACTCTAGATTTTTTTCAGTCCAAGGTTTGATGTTTGATCTCGATAGACTTGCTGGTATTAATATTACACTTACATGTATGGACATGGTTGGCCTTGTATGCTTGTTAAAAGACCATTCTACATGCCGTATTATTGTGAGATCTCAAATTATATTTCCTTGATTAATTCTGTGTTCCGTTTTCGTCATTTGTTCTATGCCTTGCTGCTTTATATCCATTTATTCTCCTGACCAAAGAACGATGGGAAAATGTGCTGATCAGTTCCAATAATTATGGTTTTTACAACTCGTCGACATGTGTTAACAAACTGACACAGTGTGCAAGAGAGATGCTGCTGAGGCCACTATCCTGCAACGTGGCATTCTCTACCCTTCACAGCAAGAGAAACGCCAGATACAAAGCTACGTTACGGCAACTGTGATTCTCTCCGATGAGCCAGAAAACCTGACTTGAACTTTGCACACTGCCATCTCTTCACTGGATACATTCCTTTATGAAAGTACAGGTTACCTGAAAATTAATGATACATCATTTAGAAGTACTTTCCCCTAGAAAGACATAAAAATAAAATCACGATAAAAAAATATGTAATTGTATGTACTATATATTTGAAAATATGTAGAATGCATTAAAATATGTCAAGCTAAAACTGAAAATACAGTTTCAAACAACCTAGTTCACCGAAATTTCGCTTATCACATATCTAACTGACATGGTTAAAATATGTAATTATATAAAAATCCGGGCTCTAGTCATAACTCATAACTCATACTTTTCAGTTGTTACTAGTGCTGATTTGCTTATCATTAAAAATTCCTTTGATTAATAATCAGAGCAGTATTTAATATTTTATAAAGGTTACCCAATATGATAACTATTGTATCATCGCCAGTGCTCTTTGAAACTATAAATTAATAATAATTGGATGAGAAAAGATCACAGACAGCCTTAACTATCAACCGATTTTTCACAATGTCAAGAACAGTTTAATTTTAGATACAGCTCAAAACTCAACCAAAATATCTCATGTTCAAAGATTCCAAACTAATAATTAGATGGTGACCTGGTGGTCTAGGGGTAAGGTGTCATACTTCTGTGCTGAGGGTCCGGGGTTCAATCCTCGGTCCCAACACAGATTTATCTGATTGCCAAACCCTTCCTTCACCTTTGACAAGATTTGTATTAATCATAACTTGTGAATGTGAGGAATGCCAGGCCTCCACCGTGGTTCGGATTCCACGTTAAATTGTAGGTCCTCCATTTCATTTCACAATCACCCTACCATTGCACATTAGCGTGTGTGTAACCCAAACGGGTAGTAAGACACAGTGATAATAATAATAATGATGATAGTAATAATAGTAATAATAATAATAAAAAGACTCAAGTTCTTACTACTTAAATAGGTGTTAAGGATTTCGATAAAAAAAACCAATAGTTAAACATGGTATAAGGGTCATTAACCATCAAATGGACATATGGTGAGTAACCTAATTATTTAACCTATTAGAAAGATAACTATATTGATCCACCCTTTAAAATTGTCATTTTATGTGTAGTGAAATTGTGGTCTGTCAACATTGACAAAATCTTACTAATATTATTATAATGATAATATCTGTCAACGGTGTTAGCTGCAAGATATAAGATTCGAGGTTTTAATATGTGATAACTTTTATAACTGTTAAATTTCTACAATCGTTCGGTATAGCATTTGTACTATATATTTTTTGTCCAACAGCCTATTCATCAAAGAGGAACACACACATGTAATTGAAATATGATAATTTAGTTAATGTATACATAACAACTCTAGTTACATATCATCATATACACACAGATCACAATCCTTAACATGACTAACAATTCTAATCTTATAGTGTATATAGGTATTGCCTATCCGACACCTTTGCTCAGTGTGTAACATGTCTGCCTACTGAGCTTAGGATCCCGGGTTTGATTTCAGGCATTGCAAAACAATTTATCATTGATCAAATGTGGGTGTACCCTCTCACAATGATAAATTAATGGCTGAGGACTGGATGTTGTGCCTGTCCTAGTCTTAAGTTATATTATATGACATATGAATCTACGACAGGCCTAGCAAGCCAGTAGTGGAAAATATATGGCTTGAACAAAAAAAAATTGACCCAGGCCACAGGCTGGAAATTGTAATGGATGTAAAGTAAGGGTATTAGAGTCTAATCCTAGTATATATTTATAGATTAGCCTACATCCTTGGAATAAACTCTGGACACAATTTAACTACTACTTCTCAGTTTGTTTGCTCCTGATGAACTCTGTGTCATGATTCGTTAGTCCATTCCTGGTTAGTTTCTGAAGAATCCACTGTGTTAGATGTAGAAATTTTAAAGAATCATGTGTTTTTGGAAGATATATTTTTTAATGTATGTAATTGTTGGGAATTAAAGTACACTAAGTATTTATTCAATTTATGAGAATTCATCATGAAACTGCAATTATAACCATTTGACTTGGTACAAAACTTACTGGACCTATGCCCAAAACTGTATTAATGAAATGTGACATTAATACAATACATGTTTATAATACTCTCTATCTCACCATAACAATTTGTAATGGAAATGGTCTTGAATTAAGTGGCAAGGAAACTCAAGGAGGAAAAAATGAAGGCTATGATGTTTGCAGATGATTTTATGGTATGGGTGGAGAGGGAAGAGGAAGTACAGGACTAGTTATAGGAATGGAATGAGGAAGTGAAAGAATGTGGAATGAAATTTATCACGGCGAAGTGAGAAGTGATGGTAATGACAAGGAATAGGATAAGACCTAGTAAAGCTACACAGTTGGATATATTAGAGCTGGGAAAAGTATAGAATGAAAAATATCTTGGAAGTGTGATCGAGGCAAAAGGTGGGAGTATAGAGGATCTAATAAAAAGGCAGTAGGGGGATTTGTTCTATAGGTGTGTAAGAGACCTGCTATGGAGAAGAGAAGTTCCCTTGAAGTGTAAGGAAGTGTTGTACTGGGCGTACTTTGTAACCATTGTCACAAATGCAGCAGAAACCTGGACAGTGAATGTAAGAAAGACTGGGAAAGTGTAGGCCATGGGAATAAAGTTTGTGAGGAGCATGTTAGTTGTTACAAGGAGGGACAGGATAAGGACTGAAGTTATCCGGGAAAATAATTGGAGTACAGGGAGTATATGAGATAGTGGAGAAAGCAAGACTGAGATGGTATGGGCATGTAATGAGGATGGAAAAGAAGAGGATACCAAAGAGAACGATGGAGATGAAGTATGTAGGAAAAATACCATAAGGGATGCCTAGAAAGCAATGGGAGGAGCAGATAACAGAAAATGTGCAAGTGAGAGGAGATGAATGGAAGCTATTAGAGGAAGACTGGTGGAAGGATGGAGGAAGCTGGAGGCATTTTACTAAACTGACCTGGCCACAAGCTGGACACAGTTGGTGATGATGAATATGAATATAAAACTGCATTATTTATTTTAAATTAGGCGGGTACTCACCTATGTTATCAATTTGGGGTGGAGGAAACTTTATGATAGTATAGCTGGGGCCTATCATCGAAATGTTCAGACCCAAGTTGTACACTGTCCCATCACTCATAATGAGGGGGTGAGATGTGTGGTTTACAATCCCCACGTGCTCTGAGACATCCACCTACAAAAATATTAACAGAAAACTATGCCATAATCAAAATTAATATTCAAGCAGCAATTTTGTGATATAGAGGTTTTTCTTTTCACCACAAAGTTTAACTTCTTCAAAAGTAAATAATATAACTTAAGTTAAGTATCAACAAAAGAAAGTGATCCAGCCACCTGAATACAGAACATCATCCTAGTTGTATTCAATATAACTATACCAGGCATATCCACTAAGTAATGGACATAGATATAATGTACTTAGAAAAATAATGTGACTGCCAAACAAACTAATGATTTAGGTCATAACATTTAATAATAATCAAAAACAAAAACACTAAGATATAAAATTAATTTGTCTAGGAAGATGTGAGCTATTATGAATAAACTGACATAGTATAGTGTTAATTATAACTATTTTATGAAATCAATTCGGCAATAGCACCAGGAACAACTAACCTATGCAACCGATTATTTAAATAATTCATAATTAAAACACAATTACAATTACCTCATCATAAGGAATTTAATCTTTATTTAAAAAATAACTTTCAACGCAGACAAGAAATAGTATCAAAATTTAGCCAGCAATAACAAAATAATATCTTAGTCCAAACAGAGCCACTCACTAAACCACACTAGGTTCTCAAAACTAATATACAAGATTTGCACAACTAATTATTCGAAGGGGTTCTAGTGCAAACTATAGATGAGCTGTCCAGAAAGTAAGAGCCAAATAACTATATAAGAAATTCCAAAAACTTGTAGTTTTATTTTGTAACATTTAGACATGCTAGTATGTGGTTGCACATTGTCATGAAGCAAACACCACCACTAATAAACCTTGTCTTTTGTTCAGATTGGTGCACCTTAAATTCTTCAGGGTTTCACAGAAAACATCTGCATTAATGTAATCCCTTGGGGCAGAATTCTATCAGCTAGACATACTTTTTGTCCCAAAAAACAATAGACAGAGGTATTTATTTTCGCTGAAGGCATCTGTTTGAAGTTATTTTCTTTCAGATAACCAGAATTTAATCACTTTAACATCCCCTAAGCAGTCTTCTCCATCTTTTCCCCTACGCATGGGGTCGAATAGGGAGGGCCCTTGCAATTTGATATATTCACTTAGCCCTTCAGAACAATACTTTTACTTTTAAATCAAATTATCCCGCCTTTCAGCCATTCTCAAAGCTTGACTAGGGGGAAGTGTAAAGGTTTAGCAAATAAATATACAAAATACTTAACAATATACACAATATACACAATATATAAAAAACAATTCCCACTGCCTAGACCCTTTTTATACAACTTTCTTGAAGATTTTATATGTAGTTTTATTTTAAGTAGGAAGACCTTTGGTGCTGAAGGAGTAATGCCTATAGCCAAAACAAAACTTATAATTATAAAAATTAAAATAATGGCTAAGACCAAGAGAAAATGATAAAGGATATCAAAATGTTTGTTTTGTTTTGAAGGTGTTACGAAAATGTAAGTCCGACTGCAATGTACATGGAAATATAAAAACATCAAGCTTTTGTATGCATAGTATTTTTTTATTTTTTTGGAAGGCTTGTTTGTACCTTAGCACTTTAATTTTGCTTTACATCTTCTTTCTTGTACATGTTATTGGTTCAAAGTTCAATTAAGAGCTATGTTGTAATAAGCTTCATTAGAGTTGATAGTGAAATTGAACAACAGATTTAGTGTATGTTCAACCAAAGTTTCATGTTGAAGATAAGATTAGATAAAATTAACAAATGAATGTTTTAGGACTGTTAAAACTAAACATTTTACAGCAATATTTAGACATACTGTAGGTCGTAAGAATTATTTTTTAACTTAATTTTACTCTCAAATAAGATGAAACAGTATATATTTTCTTAATGACTATGTTGCATTATACAACTAATAAATCTGTAGTTATAGTGTTTGACTAAAGATCAGTAATAATTCTAAAATGTGTATAAAACATGTAACTATGTGCATACTAGTAAATCGACATTTATAATGTAATTCCCAATATACATCAAACTAATGCATACAAACACACACACAAGATGGAAATCAAAGTTAGTTTGGTTGTGTCCATAGGTAGATTTACATTATTTAATTGATTTAAATATATCAAACTAAGTCAATTATATGGTAAGCTATATATGTCAGATGTTTTCCATACAATTAGGAAATAGTACATGTTTTCATTGCTGGAGATAAAAAAGAAGTTTATGTTCATTTTTTATGAATAAATTTGATTAGAAAAATGATGTCTGCATAATGCATCATCAGTAAAATGTTAGTCTCCTCTTAATATAATATGGAGTTTTATTCAAGTTATGAAATAGCTTACTCGTTCCAAGGTATCAAGAGTTGTAGGATCAATCCTATGAATAATAGGAGCCTCTGTGAATGTGTAGAACTCATCACCAAAAGGATACACAGATATCATAGCATTGTCTGACAGTGATTCACCAGGACTAAAGAAGGCAGCTACCCTAAACAGATTTAATCATAATTAAATATTTATTTTTCAAAATGGGATGGATCAACATTTACATAAGAATAAAAATGATCCTAAACGATTTTTTTTTTTTTTATTCAGGCATATATTTTGAATATGTTTATAAATCATTCATTAATTGAGAATATATTCCATCAATAATAATGGTCAGCGACTCATATGGTAAATTATCAATTTACTGACTAACACTTGAACAAAATACTGTATTGCAATGAAGTTTAGAATTTTTCATCATAAAATATTACAGATGAAATATTTAAATAAATTATTGAAAATACTTAAAAGAACTTATTTTGTTTAAATATGTGTAGGGAATAGATTTTAATTGTATTGTAGCACAGAATAGACTTAAATGTTGAAGCTCTACATTATAAGTTAAAGTAATTTAAAATAATACATTATATTGAAATTAGTATAGGCTAGGGAAGACTCTTGATTATCTAAAGTTACATTGACCAGGCTGCAGATTAACCGGGGCAGCAAAAAATTAAATAATGTTTTGAACATTTCAAAATATTATTTAATAATATTTCAACTATACATGCTACTATATAATATAAAAGTCTGGCAAATGTACATAATAACAACTTGCGAATATGTCATCAAAATTGTCATCAAACAGAAGTGGCGACCATAATAACTCATTATTATTTGGCGTACTTATCCAGTGTTTAATTTTGAGGTGAAGCAGGCAGGCACATCATGCTTATGTTGTCAATTTGTGTTTTAACATCTCGTAGCAGGTGAACACTCTTGTATGTGTTTCTTTTTAAGCCCTTAGTGACCTTGTCCAACCATGAGTTGTCTTTTTATAGAACAAAAACTTGAAATAATTACAAAAAATGAAAAAGGTTTATCAGGTAAGTCGTTAATGAATTAGTTTAATGTTAATAGCAAACTGTGAAAAAAAGAAAAAAAAGATTGCTGGATTTTCTGAAAGTGCAAGAAGGCCTAACATGTATAGGTGAAAAACTATGAAGACAAAGCGATGCTTTTATGGTTTGACCAGCAGAGAGCTAAGGGAAGCCTGGTTTCTGGGGCTGTATGCACGGTGAAAGCAAAGTATTTTTTCAAAGCGTTTAAATTTAATAGATTATACTTTTTTTTTTATCCAGGCCTATCTTTTTCCTTATCACCCCAGATAAATGGGAGCCCTATGTATAGTGAATAGTAATATCATGGATCCCGCATATTTTATTAATAATAAATTATAAGGGAAATAACATTTAGTTTGTATTATGGTTGTGTAATAGTCATATTATAAAGGTTTATGTTGAAAAATAACACTTGAAAATGGGTACTAGCCCTAAATCTTTGGCTTAAAACTGGTGTGTTAGACTCATTTGATCTTATGAGTCATTAAAAATTTAAAACACTCGGGAGGCCACATTAAAAAAATGCAATATTTGCACTATTTTAAATAAAAATAACTTCAACTTAGTTTTCTAAAAGAAAGTACTAAGATATAAAACAAGTAGTTTTGCCATCAATTTTTTTCTCCAGAAATTTTTGCAATGCCTATCATGCATTTTTTAATGGATTCTCCATGAATTTGATGCAATTAAATGTGACAAAAAATAGCATTCCTGAATAATGTAGCTCTACAACTTTGATTAAAAGTAAATTGGTCTGCATTGTATGTTGATTCATAGTAAGGCCTAAGAGCCACACATAATTATGGGATGGGTCACATTTAGCCCACAAGTTTGACATTCCTGGCTTAGAATACCAACACTCTTATTATTGAGATACCCAAGATTTTCTTGTGCCCAGAAACATACATCGATATTATTTAAAGGCAAGTATATAGCATATGAACGTATAAGATTGTTGAATTCGTGGGGTTATTAGAAAAAAGATATGATTCATTTTTGCTGTCAGGTGTTTAGGATAGTTAAAATCATTACTAAATCAAATGATGACTTGTTAACACTTATGCTGCTAGTTGTTGTGTCCCAGCTCTATTTCTTTTCCTTTTGAAACAAAGGTGGGGGATTATATATTACTATACAGAATAAAAAAATAAGGTATTCTACTCAGATATGAATAGTTCAATCATAAATTGAGTTCTAGAACCCATTTTAACCTACAGCCAGTGAAAATATACCATTTGTATGGGTTAATATGAATAAATTAATTGCTCAGAGTTCAACTGCAATTGCTTATTCAAAGTATTTTTAGTAAATAGTAAAATGTTAAATACTGTATCAAAGACAACACCAAAAATGCTTGTAAATATTAAAGTTAAATCACAGCTTGTTGAAAACATGCCTATAAGAAGATTTAAGAAATATAATCTTATAATATTACATAGAAATCATATGTGTGTATGTGTGTGTAATTGTGGAATAGCTTTGAGCTCTGATAGTTTGCTTAATGAGGTTCTATATGTCAGTGAAATAAAATTAGCTATATTTTAAAAAGGCGTGTGACATTGTGAAATATATATGAAGCAAATGAAATGAATAGTGGGTAGTACCAAATTTGAAACAGGTGGGGGCAGGAGAAGAGTGTGGTAAGGATGGGGGGGGGGNGGGGGGGAGGTTTGCCGATAACTATATACTATCAGGGCTTGACTAAGTAATGTAAAGGATTGTGACTATCCACTATCCACTTATCCACTTCACAACTATTTATGGATCAAAGTGGATCAAAATGGATTTAGAAAAGGGTATTCATCTGAAACAAAACTAGTAGGTAGGGTTGGCAGAGAAACTCAATGAGATTTGGATGCATGCAGAAAAGTTGTTTAAGTACCGGTAATTTTATATTTAGAGAAATTATTTGGAAAGCTGTCACATTATATCAGTCTTAACAGGATGGTATGATAGGAAACAAGACAATAGAATAGTTGGCCTGGTATGATGTACAAAACAAATTTAAAATGCTGGTTATCTGGCCCCGTTGTGTAGTGGTTAGTGCCCTGGCTACAAACCTAGGGGTCCCGGGTTCGATTCCCGGTTGGTACCATGGGTATTTTTCTCTTAAGGGGAATCATCCCAGCAGTTGTCAGGGGTTGTTAAATTAGGCTAAGTTAGGTTTAAGACTCTCACTGACCCACATCTCCATATTCATTATTATCGCATTATATCATTGCTGGTATGTGTAGACAACATCCATTGGTGTACCCTGGGCAATTCTCTGTGCCACCAGAGCAGCGAATAGTCTACATACAGGCAACCAAACTGGATACCATGTTCCTCCCAATCAGTAATGTCATACGCTAAAAAAAAGTGCAGCTTTACTTGATAGTAGTGTGGTTTTTGATCACCACCATCATCATCATCATATCCTTATTGGTGGTGATGACAAAACCGTTTGTTAAAGTTCATGGTACGAGACACATATGGCACGTTGAGACATCTAACAGAGTTAGGAAAGTACCAGTTATCTCTCTTTTAAAATTTCGCTTATCGATATCTAGAGGCTTGTTCTTATCATCTTAAGCAATTTTTGGCTGTACTTATTACATGTGGTTTTATGCAGACATAACCCTAGCAACCTAACTAGTTCCATCCTTACCTTGGACTCTGCTGTTCTCGAACATTCTTATTAAGGGAATGGGAAGGGAAATTAAGAATAAAAAAATACCAGACTCTGATAAGGCTTTTGGTTTGGCTAATGACCCGCACATAGAAATTCATGTGTTTAAGCTTGAGAAAGGTCAATTATAGAACTAAGAAGGATACAAGAATGATTAGGAAAGATTAAGTGGGAATAAACATGGTACTACTATGATGTCCCACTGAGATGTTGATAAAGTATGTTGGTAGAGTTGGAGGGGTGAGTCCTTAAAGGGAGAAAATGAACAGGTATAGGTGTGAAATATGGGCAAAAAAGTGGATGATGAATACTGTAAAAATAATGCCGGCAGGAAACTAAAGTGGGTAGGGTAAAGGTAGGAAATGGAAAGGTTTTTATTTGTAAATAAAATAATCAAGGCATGGACTGAACTGAGAATTAAAGTCTTCTGAAGGAAATGGAAAGGTTAGGATTAAATTAATAATATTCCTGCCACTAAACAAGTTTATATGTAATTAAATCTCAATAATTCAACTAAACCATCACCAAAAATAGCTATAGGTCTGGTAAAAAATGAATAACCTTTTAAAAATTGTATGACATGGATCTGAAACTGCCTTCGTGCCAAACTCTGTCACTACTATCCTTTGTGCTGCCATGTTGCGCTTGTATGTCCTTGATTGAAGAAAACGACATTGATATGTCACTCGACCTCTACTTATAGCAAACCTAAAACATTAAATAATATGACACTAACAATACATGTAAATAGAGCACAAACTACAGTTATGTGACAATAATATAAAAAATAAGATAATACTAAATGAGCAGATGTGAATGGTGTTATTGCTAATATTTTTCAAAAGGTTTAAATTAGGGTTATGAAATTATTATCATTATTATCAGCATCAAATGTTTCCACCCTGAGGTTGGGTCAGTTTTAAAAATACCTTCATCTACAACATTATTCCTCTTAAAATGAAATATTATGTAACATTTTAAAGTATTTAAATGCTGATAAAATAAGTTTATATTGTATGTTGTAAGGGTTGTCACCCTTCCTCAGGTACTCCAGGTTTAGGGTTGATAAACTTTATCAAGATTTGAAATCCCCTAACTTTTCCAAGTTTTCCAGTTCAAAAAATTATAAATATACATTTTCTCAGAATTTTATATGTAAGTTATAAATAAAATATCTTATTATTTTTACTCTTTTCTATTAAATCTTGACACAAGAACTATTAAAGACAAATATATTAGTCCTTTACATAAAGTCATGAAATGATAAATAGTTAGAGCAATGGAGTTAACTAAGGCAAACTATCTTCAGTGGCCGTATGGTCTAAGGCGCTACTCTAGCAGTAGACTAGAGTGCTGATGATGGGAAGATCGAGGTTTGAATCTTAGTCAGGTGCACATAGGGTGGTTTACCAAAATGGTTTTCCACTCTCCCTCCACACAAATGTGGGTACACTTCATATAAATATCTTATTCATCCCTAAAATTCATTAGCGTGATTATAAAATAAGAGTATAGCTCGAACGGGTAGTAAGTTGAAGTGGTAAGAAAAAAACTATTTATACCTTAATAATGAATCAAAAATTGTTTTTGAAATGATGTCAAGCAAAATATGAGACTCAAACAAATTCTTTATCTGATTAACTTTTTCCCATTTGTATTTTGATTACTAAAGTCTTGATTAATATTTTGCATTTATTTGAGTTATTTAATGAGCACTTTCTGAATTGAATATCAGCACAGGACTTATAAATCAACTTAAATCTATAACAGGTACAACATCCAGCCCCCAGCTATTAACTCATCATTGTGAAAGGGGAAACCCACATTTCACCGATGATCAATTTTTTCAACCGTGCCAGGAATCGAACCCACGACCCTTTACTCACTAGAGCCATTTGCTATCAACTGAACTAAGATGTTGGACTCTTGATTAGCAATGCCTTTGACCTTCTGATTTAGAGTCCATTCAAAAATACATGTACACATGAGTTCACTTGATACCCCTACCAATATTCAGAAACCACTACTTTAGTCCTTTTTGCAAAGGCTGGTCAATACAATGACTAAACATACCTATGTAGGAGAGCTGAACAGTCAAATAAGTGGTTAAAAGTCATATCACCCACTTTCCAACTTCCTGGCCCATTTCGAATTAGGGTTCCTTTCAACCAATTTGGTAGAAAACCTTGAAAAGTGACATTAAATAAGATTAGTATTGGATATGTACATTAATGAGTAAGACATTTATGTACTACTTTACCATAATAATTTAAACAAATTTTATTAGGTAAGTACTCTCTACCAATATGATATGCAGATTAGTAAATGTTCAGCTCTTATATGAGAAGATAACATTTAATACACTAATTTATTGATTTTATGCTATCAGAGAAATCTTGAACTGACTTTACCGAGTGTAGTAGCACCAGAATCAACTTATTGATAAGAAAAACCCTGTGCGCTTCTGTGATGTAATGTACTTAGGCTGTACTCACATTCACATTCCTGGCTTTTCAAAATGTATTAGAGTTCTCTTATACATTTTTTTAGCTGATTCCCATCTTATTGCTTGTTTGGGATATCCATCACTATGCATTATAGTTGTGTATAATATATTATTACTATAATTGTATTGTTATTTACCTTGGACAAGATTTATATAAGTATATAAAAAATATTTATATTTTTCTGATAAATCTCCCACCTGTGATCTTTCCTTCTAGTGGATCAGTTACCTCCTTCTGACAGGATCGCAACCAAATAGACGTGTCACAACATGGGTAGAGATCTACANCTAATTTCTTTTGCACTTCTTGCTCAAATTCTTGAGTTTTTCTCTCTTTAGCTAGATCATCCTTAATCAATCTTTTTGTCTCCATTTTAACCTAGAAAATGTAGAAAAATACAAAATTAGCCTATAAATTTAATAGGTATTAATTGAAAGATATCCAAAAACGATATTTACTAGGAACCAATCTTAATATATCTTATTTTTTAAATATAGACGTCTATTATAAATAAAACTTAATTTTTGATTTTGTATCAGCTTTTACCATTCAACAATCCACTGCATACTGCATACAGGTAGGCCCGATTTTACATTAAATATTATTATATTACATTAAAAATTAAAATATAAAACAATTGATATTAAATTGAATATCCCAATAATATTATTAGTTTTAACCATCGAGCCTGAAATTATAACAAAATTGATAATATACCTTGAATTAGGCATATACATTTAAAATATTACAAAACCAGACAGCTATATAAAAAATGTAATCACATGTAACTATCAACTAATAAATATGATAACAACACTAATTACATGAACCAGTCCTTCAACTTGACCAACAGTTCAAGTTTTATAAGAATAAACTTTATATGTGAGCTAGAAATGTTTAATTTTTTTTATTGACACCACGCTTTATTACCCGTTCGAGTTATAAGCTTAAGTACTGGTTACACTAATGTGTTAGGAATTGGAAAGGTTGAATATAGAGGAAGTGAACCCACATTTGCGTGGAAGGAGAGGGGGAAACCGTTTAGGAAAAACCAACCCCAGTTCACCCGAGCGAGATGTGAACCTCGATCTCCCCATCCTCAGAAGTCTAGCTCAACACGAAACTAGCGTGTTAGCTAACTACGCCACCGAGGCGGGTCTAGAAAAGTTAGTTAGGCCTATTAGATTTAATTTTACAGAGTTATACATCAAGTCATATGATATGCATATCTGTCTCTTTTGATAGATTATACAAAAAACCTATAAAATAATACTAATAATATAGTAAAATTGTTGTCTACAAAAAAATGTGTTTGTATTTTATAAAAGGCTCTTCCTATGAATATTGGACTGTAGGCATCCATTAAACCATGTTTCTGAGAAATCATCACATCATGAAGATTCTAAAATATTTTCATTTGCTAAATAACAAAGTTAGTTAGTTTGAATATTAAGTATGAATTATTATTCGTGGTTTACAGTTGTTGTTTTTTTCAAATCAGAATAGGTACCTATTATTTTTATTTGTATGTCCTAGTAGCCTACTAGAAACGACTATTAACACCAACTATCTGCATCAAAAAAATGATCAAGTTAATATTTAGATCTAGTAAGTTAAGTCAGCCTCTACAAGTGAGGAGCTACTTGAATGAAAAAGTAAGCGGCTCCAGCCTAGAGACTGAGATTAACAGCCGGAGGGTTCGTTATGCTGACCACATGATACCCTCTATCCACAGAAGTTGGAACTATCTTTACCAACAGAGAGCAGCTGCTTGGTCAGTATGGCTCAACTGCGGGATGGACCATTGAGTTTTTTTAAAATTAATTTAGTATGGTTAAGTTAAATAAAAGTTGAATGGTGTTCTAATTTTTTTTAATGTTTGGTAAAATTTTGTAAGAAATTTTTCGGGAAAGTTAGTTAAAATTAATTTAATTCATTAGGTTGATTAGTCCTGCACTCAGAGTAATTAATTTGTACTCAATAAAGTAAGGTCATCTTCGATAAAGTTTAATCATAGGTCAAGTTTATTTGGGATTATTTAGATTAACCCCTATGTTATTTATTTCAAAATGATAGGTATTATTATTGGCATTCACCTTAGGGGTTGAATTAGTAAATAATTAAGCTATTCAAAGTGTATCCCCGAGGAGTAAGTACAGAAATCCAGAGTAAAAATTATATATTATACAAAATAGAATGGTAACAATAAAACCTTTAGGATGTACAAGATAACAAAATAAATATCATCCATTTTGAAATTGAATATTACAAGCTGTATATGGTGAGTGTCATTACAAAGCATCTTGTAATTTTGGTACACTCAACACTACAAATGTAAGGACTATTTATTTGTAACTAAGTTTGTTCAAAATCTATCAAAAATATCATCCCTTATTCTTCTTAAGTTTATAATAATAATAATTATTAGAGACATGTAGTATATTACTAAAACAATTAAATATGTTTACATGCTCTATAATGAGTAGGTCTACTATCCCCTAAATCACAGAGAAACCTAAATATTTTCAAACACCCTAAGTGATCTGTGGTCCTACAAGGTTCCTGTACATTTCAATTTCTTTATTATCTAAATATTATTATTTTGTAATAGGGCCTCTACACAATCAGTCAGACTGTCAGTATTAATACAGTAATTATTAATGCTGACAGTGACTGATCATGCAGGGGCAGTACAAATGGAGCGATGGACGGACTTACAAAAATACTGATGTGATTCGATTCCATCAGTATTGCAAGTGGTGGGAGATAATGACAGTAATATTGCCAGTAAGACTGACTGTGTGTGAGCACTTGTCAGTATTTCCTTCAGTCTCAGTAGCAAACATAGACCACACACACTATTTTCTTATCATACATGTTGTTACACGTTGCATGCAGGAGCTGAGACTGATAAAAATAATGATACGAAGAGTGACCGTGTACGGTCTCGTTGTAAATACTGATGCATACTGTCAGTCAGACTGTCAATCTTAGGACTGAAAATCTGACTGATTGTGTAGGAGCCCTATAAGGTTGTTTATTTTATCAGTATTAATATAAAATTTAATTCATTATTGTATGAATGTAAGCAAGGTTAGCTTAAGTTAGCTGTACTTTGGTGGTCGGTCAATGGATGTCACTTTGGCAATAGACTGGTGTGCCGATGATGGGGCGATCAGGATTCAAATCCTTGTCATATTTATATGGTTCAGCCATGTGAAAAGAATGGAAAACACAAGAATACCCCATGTATACATGGAAAGAGAGGGAAGGGGCAGGAGGCCAGTCATGGCCCAGGGTGTGGGCAGACCAGATGTGCTTGTTTTATCAATTACATCTAAATATAATTTTGTTTTGTAAGGTTTAAGTTGTTAGTGGGTTGAATTTTATTTTAATGGATGTGTGTGACGGTTTACTTTGTGATATTTCATTAGATGTTCAAGACTTTTTTAAATCAGATAAAATACAAAGTTATTTATTTGCAAGAGGTTTTGCTATGAAAAAGGGATAGGCCTTTATACACAATATGATTGTGATTGTGGTGGATTATTTTGTTTTAATTTGATTAAAATATATTTTTTTAATTATCTCTATGAATAGATTTTCCAACTTATTTGTGTGGTAAAAAAATCTTATAGGCCTATGCTTGATATGAAAAGTAATAGCCCCAAACATTATTTTGAATTTTATTTATGATTAGAGAAAAATTATTCAATTTCCTGTGGCTATTTTGGAACTCAACCATAAATCACACTAAAAATACATGAACAATATCTTAATAAAAGTAAGTTTGTCACTGTATTGGATGTCCTAATGATAATGAAAAAAAACTTGCTCTAATATTACAAATTAGGCCTGTAAATTATATGTTTTCCATTCATAATGTCTGGAGAGTCAAATAATTGATTGAAGTGAATTGGCTGGTTAGTTTGAATAGAGGTTTGATCAACAATCACATTTTTAATTCTTTTTAATGGATTGAAAATGAATTTTGAGATAATCACTGATCTGTGATCAAGGCCCTTATTTTTTAAGCCACAGGTCCTATCGTGAGCCCGGCAAACAAATATTAATTGGCATTTGAGTTTTTATAAAACTTACTCACAACTCTGTAAAATATCAAGTTGTTTTACAACAAGGGTTATGTAGAGAGTAAGTGAGATATTAAATTATGGTTTTAAACATGGTCAGAGACAATGTGAAAATTGTAAACGGTCTTGTTAAAACTCTTTGGCGTTAGACAATTCTATCTAGAGGCTGGATTTAGAACTACAGGCATTAGCATGGGGCCGAATAAATTAAGTTTAAATTCTAGAGGAGAGATCTCTAACTACTTAATTAATTCAGCCTTCCGTTGATCATAAGATAAACTTAGATATCTAATGCAAAGACAAGATTATTACCCAGAAGCTAATAACTTTTTTATTATTGAACTCAAATTTAATCAACACAATATACATAACGATTAAATATTAGGGCAAGTGGCCTGTAAGGATATCTTTCTTCTGATATGATGTGGGAAAACTTTGTTTGTATGAACCTAGAATCCACAAATAGTAAGGTTTTTCATAAATAAAAATTATTTAAACATCACATTTAATCAGTAAAGACCAAGGCCTATACGGGTCGGGCTACTCTTTAGTTCCAGTGAGCAGAGATTGAAGCCAAAAAGCGCTAGTATCTCAGCATATTAGCACGCGCGCAATTCAAATATTGTAGAGAAGCTTGAACCACAAAGCTTTAATTTTATTGTTTTAAGTAATATGGAGACCAGATAACATAATTAATAGCTTAAAAAATGAATCTTATTTTTAATAAACACGCCAACTACAATAATTGTGTGCTAATGAGTATACAAAAAATTAAAATTGCTTGTTATGCTAAATATAATAAAGTCTCTTTACATAAATTAGTTATGTACACTGGGGGAGGATGTGGGGAACTTTATACACATTGTATTACATTTAAATTATAGAAATATTATTATAAACAAAATATATAAGAGCAGTGGTTTCCAACTTTTCGCACGGTTTGACCCCAATTTTTGTCCCTGGGATCATCATAACAGCTTGATCACCTATAATTATGTATTTTTTCACTGCACCCACGGCTATCTGAATTTAATTACAGTTGTTAGGTAAGTAGAATGTAGAGGAAATGTACCCTTATTTACTTGGAGGGAGAAATGGAAACCATTTATGAAATATCACTCCGCGTATAACAAGCCCAAATTTGAATCCCAACCTCCCCATCCCCAAAAACCCAAATGAGCGTGACGTTAAGCACGCGTTCCCACCGATAAGGGTTATAATTACTATAAATTACTTATATAATGACTATACGAATGTGACTAAGATGTTGCAAAAGAGGATCATCCATCCCAGTGGGTATTTTGGATGTTATATCAGCACAACCCGCCCAAATATTGGTCTGCTACAGTCAGCTAAGTCAGAGTTGTGCAACTAAAAGGAACACAAGCAGGGTTTTTTTCATCATTTTAACCGTTTAAATTTCTATTAATTCGGGTCTTGCACCTTCCCATAGTTATTCTAATATATGAACAAAGTAAATATAAAACTATAAGCTCGAGAAGTCCTGTGACCACACCCGAAGCACACCATAACCCCAATTTTAATAGAGTCGCGATCCCTTGGTTGGAAACTACAGAAACAGAGTTTGAGGGTGGTAAGGAACTAATCTTATCAACTATCTTAAGACATCTGAGGTAACTTGTATTTGACTCCTATAGGGAGACATTTTGAATACTTTGTCTGTATATTAAGACCAGTAAACGATATGAGGACATTTAAAAATGAATAGGTATTTTTTTAAATAGCCATACATCTGAAAATAAAGCATTATAAAACTACCACTATTGCTAAAAGCCTTAATGATTGCGTATTATCACCCCTCATCTCTCCCCTTTCCCCCCACCCACACATTATGTACCAAGATAAATTTGATAACAAAAAATAAATGTATTGCATAACATCAAAACCAAATATTATCACAACTGAAATGAATTAGCACAACGATTTTATAGTTAAAAATTGAGAGCAAAACTAACGCCTAGGTGGCGACAGAACAGTTCAAATAAACATAATCTGTTGACAGCGCGTTGAACCGTCATGCTCTTTGGCAAACCGTAGTGTTCCTCTTCTGTCAATATGTTTGTGTAACAGTGTATATTATTTCGTTTCACTTATGTTGAGAGTTATTAGTAAATATGTCCTTATTTATATGAAGGAGCGAGAAAGTTTGTGCGGTACAAATTATTTGCATGTGCCACGTGTAGCCTAAATTATAAGTTTTTTTTTATTTGAGGTATTTAACACGCACTTTCTGAACCGACTGATTATATCAGCAAACGACGTATCAATTAACTTAAATCTAGAACAGACACAACACCCAGCCCCCAACCGTTAATTCACCATTGTGAAAGGCGAAAACACATATTACACCTATGATCAATTTTTCGTCCATGGCAAGAATCGAACCCGGGACACTTAGCCCAGTAGAGAGACACGCTACTGACTTAGCTACGGTGTCGGACTTTTTTTTTTTTTGGGTTAAGTATTTAAGAGGGATGGGCAGGGTTGAGAAAGGAGGATAACACCCCAATGGCCAACCTCTTGGTATAGTGGTTAGTGCCCCTGGCTACTGATCTACAAGCCCCGGTTTCCATTCCCGACGGTATTATAGGTATTTTTCTTGAAAGGGGAACTATTCCTATGGTCACCACAGTCTGGTTCATTAGGCTTAAATTAGAGTTGATATTTCCACTTATTTAACTTTTTCTTAGCACTGCGTCTTAGGTCTACTAACCATTCGGGTTATACACTTATGTATTAATTACGCTAATGGTTTTAGGGATTATGAAGGTTATATTTAGAGAAAGTGTACCCACATTTGCGTAGGGGAAGAGTGGAAAACCACTTTGGAAAAACCAACCTCAGTACATCCGACCTAGATTCGAACCTTGATCTCATCATAGGCAGTCTAATCTAGTGTTAGAGTAGCGCGTTAGATCACGCTGCCATCAAAGCGAGTTTCCACACCTTCATAATCACTATCATCACATAATCTCATTGCGGGTATGACGTGTAGACAACGTTCAAGGTATACCTGGACAACGTTCTGTTCCTACAGAGCGACTAAAAGTCTACATACACGGGGAAAGAACTAGATACAGCATCTCTCACGGGTAAATATGCCATGCGCTTGGAAAAAAACAAACAAAAAACCCTAATTCAACCATTTATATAAATAACTTGTTTTTACCTTGTACCCGTTCGGGTTGTATGCGAATATCTTAATTACGTTAGTGTGGTAAATATTGGGAAGGTAGAATTTAGAGTAAATTTAGCCACGTTCATGTGCAGGGAGAGTGAGAAACTATTTAAGGTATCCTCATTATACACCTGACCGGGATTTGAACCTTAACCTCCCCGTCACCACCAACCAAACTAAATGAACTTGATTTTTACACCGTGTGCACATCGGCACTATTAACACCACCGGGTTGGGTAGAAGAGTCGAGCGGGCAACATAACTATCACTATTTCAAAGAATTTGTTTAAGTTGTGTCGGTGGTAATTTCACACTAAAATCTATAAATTCGATGGTTTTCCACTAGAGTATTTGTCGTTCAAATTTACATCGTTTTACAATGTATATCTTTAATGAATAACCCTAAGTAATAATATTTTTAGACTATAAAATTAATATGAGTATTACATCGAAAAAATAGCATACGCTTCTCTGAGTGGTCGTTTCCAAACAAACTTCTTAGTTTTATTCGAACGCTTAATTAATTATTCAAAACACAGAAATAAAATATTAAACTGATAATCAGGACTATTTGGGCTTGATTTAATTCTAGTTATAGTAGACAGAGCCGCTATAGATAATAATACATTTATGTAAGGCTTCAAGCTTTTGTTCTATCTAATCCTTACCGCAACCGCTGGTTGTTTACAACAACGTTGGCTGTGAAATGTTGTTTATCGACTCGTTTTGAAGCTCCCGTATATTCTTGGACTTTTGCGTCTTCAAAATCTAGTCGAGATACTGTTGTTAAGCGATCACTTTTAGATTAAAAACTTTGTCTTTTAATGTTCAAAACGCGTCAACACTCGTCAAATAGCTTTTTTTAACCGTTATATCAACTGTATGGTATTTTCAAACTATTAACTTGAAAAATGAATCCAAGTAATTTCACAATTCTTAGTAAAATACTTATAATTGAAATGTTCTATGTTAAATTAATGTTCTCCTGTGAAATTCTAACAATTTAATTATATTTTTTTCAGAGATTCATTTGACATTTTCAATGTGCATCTTAGGCACGGCTGTAGTTTGTAATGTTAGTCTTACTGATCGGCTACTCCATCTGAACAAACACCAGTTATGACGTATCCTGGGAAGCCACATTCGAAGAAATAATGAAAAAATACTTTAAAGTTTACAGGATCGGCAACATTTAGATGGCTTCAAATGCGCACTTGTCGTAAGAGCAAGTAGTTGTGTGTGTCAAATAGTATATTTAAAAATGTATTTTCCCAGACAGTGGTGCACCCAGAGAAGGGGAAATAAGAAAGTTTCCTCCCCCTCCCCCAAAAGACCTAGAATTAATTTTCAAAAATTTCTCAGCAAAGTGCCACTCCGAATAGCTTCTAGAGGCATTCAATTTTCAAAAATGTTATCTTATAAATGCATATAATTCTCAAAAAGTCTTGATTAGGACCATACTAAATGGCTTTTAGGGGCTTCGAAAAAAAATTCGGGGGAAGACTGCTTTAAATAGTTCTAGACCAGTGGTTCCCAACCTTTTTCAGCTGACACCCACCTTGGTAGATTAATCAATTTCCCATACTCCCTTCCCCTTAATTTTTAGGATATTTATAAAAACAAAACATTATTTTTAAATGCTTTCTAGCCTTATACAAAAAAAATGTAAAACTGGATGGATAGTGATAAAAAAAATTGACTGAAGATTATCGTTATGGTTGGCATTGTTTTAATCAGTTCTTGAATATTGAGTTTGATGTTTGACAGTAAAATAACTTTCCCACTTCAAGTTGACAACGCTGTTTAGTTTATATTAAGAGTCAGAGTTGAAGATTCGGTGGTGTCGCACGTGGCCGCAATAGTAGCTTAGGCTAGAATTTTTCAAACTATGCTCCGCGGAGCCCTTGGTTTCCATCAGTTATTTCAGGCTTCATGAGGAAATTTTATGACATTCTTTATTTGTTTTTCACAATATAAAATAGCATCAGTAACTAGGATTCCCCATTTTTTCAAGTCTTAATAAAGGACATTTGCCAAAGCTGCAGCCACAACATGTGATATTTTCCGATTTTGAATACTTTCCTACTTGTAAAAGTTAGCTGTCGTTATTGAATGTTCATTATATTAGTGTAAATAATGCTATGAGTGTTCCAGCATGTATTTTTTCTGCTGTAATGGCTCTTTTGGTCCAAAAAGTTTGGGAACCTCTGGCTAAGGGGGGCGAATTCGATCGAGGCTTGCGAGCTTGAAAATAAACACGTGCATTCACACTTTTGGCTGGTTAATGAATTTATTACAACTGGTAGGCAGTGTTGCCAACACTGCAAGAAATATTTATCTTAATTACTTCGGAAAATTTATTGAGATAAAAATATCTTCAATTTGTATGATTTTTAACGTTATTTCCTGCTTGATTGTTTTAGAGGAAACTATTTTTTTTTTAACTTCTGGACAAGGCCCACTTCAAAAAGCTTCTAGAATCATCTATATTTTTTAAGTTTTCAAAATAAAGACCCATCTGAATAGCTTCTAGGTTGATACATTTTTCTTGCAATATTTTCCTGGAAAGGATCCTTGGACTTCCCTTTAGGTTGGAGGGCAAAACTTTTTATTTTTCTAACTGTCCCCTTTTGCCTATACAAATTGGGGTCCACCGCTAATGATTCTTCTCTTTAATTAAAACATTAAAAGTGTCCTGGTTTGTGGGGAAAATATTATGATAAGCTTACAATTATATACGTTAAAAGTTTCCCAAAAGCTTCAAATTAGAAAAATTTCCTGAAAAGAGCTTTGATACTTTGTATCTTGATTCTTTGCAACCTCTCCTCCCAAAGAAAATGTCTAGGTGCGCCACTATACCCATACCCTGAAAGAGCAATTTGTTAATGCAAATAGCAATTAATTATGCTAAGGAACATAATTTAGTAAGAAAATTGGCTAATTAATAATATATTATATAGAGGTATCAAGATTGGTTAAGGCAGAATTCCGTAAGGATTTTAATATTCAGCTGGAAATTGTTGTACTAGGCAAAATTGTATGATGGTAGAAATGGTTAATTTTACATGTATAAAGCTCAGGAATCAGCGTAAAAGATCTTCTAGATTGCACTCAATCTCTTGAATATCTCCTCTAAGTTCGCTACTGTAGAAAACGTTATGCCAGGGCCACACCTCTCATCTCTACTTCTTTCGCTCTACCTGAGATCTTTGGCACGGGAGAGTCAATCAAATCTAAAAATCAACCATCTCACATCAGTGCGCATGTGCTGTAGAGCTAGAAGTAAGCAGGCAGATTCGTTGGATTTTGTGAAGAGATTTGAAAAATATCTCGTTAGTGAAAAGCGTGTATATCGATGTATTAGATTATATCATGACACAGTGTTATTGAAAAAAAAATCCCTTGTGACAATGATCTAAAATATATGTTTATCCCCTAGAAAATAAAATATGTTGCTAATCAGCAGTTTGGGACGTAATGCATCATGGGTCAATATATAAAGTGTGAGTTTCTTCACCCCTCAAGCAGATTCCGATTTATATTTTCGGCGAACATGTAAATCAAGCTTTGGTCGATAGCCGAGGACTGAAGAGGCAAAGTTAGTTAAGTTTGAGCGAGAAGGAAAACTATACATGTGATGCTGAAAAACTAAATAATATCATTGGTAGAAATCCATCTAACGGGACCTGAGAGCTGGAAGAGATCGTGTGATACGCTAGCCAGATTATGGATGAAATATCGAAAAAAGTATCGACTAGTTTTTAGTATCAGAAGAAAAGTATCAATGCCATACTTGTATCGAAATAAAAGTATTGATAACAGTAGATATTAGTATCGAAACAATTAGTTTCATCCGAATATCATTTTTTTCTTTGTTTTCTTTATGTGGCAAATGTTGATCATGTATTTTATCTATATCCTTATAATGTGCATACTGAATGTGCGTATGTGGTATATACTAATATAGTACCTAATAATTAATAAAACTTTTGCATTGTTTTATAATTGTTCCTACTCTATGGTCTAGTGACCAACGTTCCTGTCTACAGATCCAGATGTCACAGGCTCGATCCCCGGTGCTTCCAAAACTTACCTGTGAAGCGGTAGGTCTGGAACGGGGTCAAACTCAGCCCCATGAGGACAAATGAGAAGATACTTGGATAAATAAGTAGCAACTCCGGTCTAGAAAAGTGAGATTAATGGTTGGAGGGCTCACCGTGCTGACCACAACTCAAACTCGTTTGATCATAAGGGCAACACTGAAAACTAAATATACCGAGAGGGCCGCATTAAAAGAATAGTTAAAATGTCACAATCATAATTAAAGAAAACTCATTTTACTACCTATTTTTAGGGAAATTTTTTTTTTGTTGTATACAATATTATGAATAGGTCTTTATTTTTCCTAGAAATTTCAAACCTTTCATTTTCAGCAATGGTGATAATGTTGGGCTTTAAATTTAGTGCTGAAGTCACTTTCATAACAAATGAGTGAGTATCCGTAAGCCGTGATCTATCGGGAGTTCCGTTCCTTTTAAAAAGTGAAAATAACAGTTCCCACACGTATGCACTGCCAAACATTTAACATATTCAGGGGCGGATTTACGCATAGGCCTAGTATGCACGTGCCTACGGCGGCAGATTTTAGGGGCGGCAAATTTTGAATGACGAAAAAATACATAACTTTTACTACCAGTTAAAATAATTGTATGGCTTCATCGTGTGTGTGATTGCTGTGGTTTGCTTTATCTGCGTACTAACATGACAAAATATAGTCTTAATTGAAGGTCACTTATTGAATAAAAGGGATGTGTCTGACATTATCAACCAGTTCACTCAGCAGAAATCAAGGCGAAATATACTATAGACTATTTTCTTACTGTCTACATGTTAATATTTTATCTGTAGTAACATGTTCTACTGGCTACTAATGCAGACTCTATATTTTTAAATTATATAATATTTGAATTTGTGTGTTGTGATAGTGTAAGAGTATTTATTTCAATTTCTTAAGTATGAGCTTAGATTCTTACTACTATTAAAACCTCACTATGATAAATAATATAATGCAAGCACTTTTTATATGTCATTCCATGTGTACATGGTATATATGTGTCGGTGTATGAGGGTTGGCAGGGGGTAAACGAGGATTTAGAAGGTTATAAATTAAGGTAGGAAAAGTGGGCGGCAAATTATCTAGTGCCTATGGGCGGCAGAGTTGTAAATCCGCCCCTGCACATATTTACAGCGTAAATTCAACAATTTTTGTATATCGATCCCTAAAGAGGAAAGAATAAAAATTTTGTACACCAACCTCACAAAACTTTTGTTTGAGTATTGAGTCACATTTTATTTCAATTAATTCCATTTGAAAAATCTTCATCTGCCTTTTCCACATCAAAGGTAAATAGTCCCGTGAACATCGCAAGTTTAAGCTCATAGTTTTTAAAATCCTGGAATATTTTTTTAAATTCACAAATCAAATCTTTAATTTTTTGTGAGTAGTTACTAATAGATAATCGTGATTCATTTTGCTAGACTATAGATAAAATGCACCAGATTACCGCTTTTAAGTTGGCATTGGTGTTTGAAAAGCTTTCACATCATCATACATGGAAGCTTTAAGTTTATATTTTCCTTGAAGATTTAAGATTTGGTGAAAATATATCAGCTCCTAATAATGAAAGACACGACCTTCCTCTTCAATCATGCGTTTTAAAGGTTTTGAAAAATACATTTTGAGGGGCATACTATCTGACGCGTTATTATCAAGTCACCCTTTAAAAAATCTAATAATATATATTTTCATTTGTATACATTCAAACTACGTTAATGTTACCTCTTATTTATATTTCGCCAAATACAAATAGAAGCAATCCCAAGACCAGATGCTACATCATCAAATAATTATTTGCACCATCATCGCTAACGATGGTGGTAGCTTGGTCGGTGTACCTCGCTTGTGGGCTCAAACCATGGATTTTTTTTTAATTCGTATACTACTATACCACTAAAATCAACTTAAAATTTTTAATATAGGACCTAGTTACAGTATGTTCACCATGGCTTTTTACCTGGATTACAGTTTAAAAATCTTATATTTAAGTTTTGGGTTGCCAATACTTGTAAAAGATAACTGTTTTGTTATAAATGATAAGTTGTTTAGTCAAATGTTATATTTTACATTAAAAATAACGTGAACTTAAGTTTTCTCACACAATTTTATTACTTTTAGTTAATTTTTTTAATCCAATCCGAAACAATATTTTAAACGCAATTAAAAGTACTTATTCTTCACTTTGGAATTATTATTTTATCGTACTTCAAAATATTTAACTGAATGAAAAAGGTTTACTCACTACGTGGGTGCACCATTGTAAATAACTTGTTTGCGCCATGATCAATCACATGGTTTAAAGTCGTGAGTCACCATTTTAAAGATATATTTGTTAGATCTTTTGTGAAAGTGCTGTAAATACATAATATTTTAGGTGGAATAAAACGATAAATAAACTTTGTGCCTGACAACAAATAAATTTAAATAATATTGGCATAAGTTAATGTGATTAACTATCACATTCATACATTACCATGTTTTCATTACAGTTACACAAAGTGATAGATGCCAGCTGTTGGCGTAGGGAAACATTAGGGACTATTTATAGTAACTTTTTGAGCTGTAATCCAAGTAAACTCGAGTGGTGAATGTACTTTATGTGTCTAGCTTATTTTATAACAAAGTAGCAGGAACGTTGAATCATCCTATCAGAGTAAAAGGGCAGACCAACGGACAAGTGCACTGAA
>CABFWB010003622.1:0-28918 GCA_902151455.1 Timema bartmani
CCATCCGAATCTTAAGGCTATCCACAGGTACACTAGCAAATAAAAAGGTATATTCAGTTCTCCCTGAGATGTAGAAGTCTCAACCTGTCCTATCTTAGTAGCTGCAGCTTATTTAACCAGTAAACCTAGGACTGATACATTTCAGGATATTTTTTTTTAGCACCACGTCTTACTACCCATTTGGGTTGTACGCTTATGTACTAATTACGCTAATGTGTTTAGAGATTAGGAAGGCTATATTTCGATGAAGTGTACCTGCACTTGCATGGAGGGGAATTGAAAAAAATATTTTGGCAAAACACCTTTAGTATATTTGACCGAGATAACGCCGATCTCTCCGGCATCGACAGTCTAATTTACTGTGAGAGAAGCGCCTTAAGCCATGCAACCACCAAGGCTTGATCAGGTTAGATTGAGTATACGCGATGATGCAGAGTAAATAAAAGTAATGCACCAGAATTTGCTTAGAGAGAGAATAGCAAACTTCTATTACAAACTGTTAGTTCGATGAGTGCACAGAAGTTGTTTTTAATATTAAAAAGTACTGATGAAACACTTATATCAGTAAATAATTTTTTAAATATTGGGTACGGGCTATGTGCCGATAAAAATATTTCACAATAATATGTTGAGATTATTTTGAATATTTTTATGGTAGTGTTACGATTATTTTGAATGTTTTAATGGTAGTGTTATGGCAAAGATCCTGGGATCATTTCCCTGGTACAGGTGTCATTTTGTAAAATATATTGGTCAACGGCATATCATTTCTACTTTTTTTTATATTGCTTCTCCTACTACCCGTCTGAGGTGTACTAATTTAACTACACTAATGTGGTAGGGTTAAGGAAGGTGTAAATTGGATAAGAAATGTATAAATCAAAGAAAGTTCACATACTTTTGAGAAGAAAGAGTGGGAAACCATTAAATAACAATTATCATCATTAGTATATACTATGCCGGGATTTGAGCTCTGACACCTCCTTCACCTGCAAACTAGATTAGATGATCTTGACATTTATCTCACGAGACACCAATGTGGGGTCTCCTTTCTGCAAATTCAGAAAACATTGAATACCTATTAGAAATGACTCGGTTGTTAATATTATACTGTAGGTTTAGTTTATTAAATGTCAAAATATTATATTCTATGATTAAATATACCTTTTGCTTTTTATAAAACCTTAAAAATAAAATGGTAATCTGCAGCCAGAATTGTCCAGATGAACGTTGTCTGCTTGTCAACATGAAGTTTGATTTACCCTTCATCATCTTTTGGCGTCAGGCGAAGTTGGAGTGGGTGATCAGCAAACAACAAACACATTGTTTAAACATGAGTGTCCAGAGGGGAACAAACAATCGATATGGCCACTCTATTGCAGACTTGTTAGAATGGCCCTTCTGCACAGTTGGAACAAGCTTTGGTGCCATGTTTTTTAGAAATGTATTGACGCTATGAGGAGACATAATCTGAAGAAAATGCATCATAATTCACCAGGACATGAAAAAACACACCGTGGAAATAATCACACCCGCATTGGTGGGTGGGCGTTATAAAGGTCAGGCTCATATATTCTAGGTTGATAGTGACAACTCCCAGCTGGGTGTATTAAAGGTTATGTTTCTTCAATGGATTACCACTCCCTCCATACACATGTGGGTATGGTTCTTATAAAATGTACCATCGTCATTCCTAAACCATTAGCGTAGTAATATACCTATAGCCCGGATTTCTAGTAAGACGTAGTGAAAAATGAAAAGATTGAAACTTTGACTTCCAGGTCAGTCATGTACCTAACTCTGCCGGAAATTGTGGTTCAAAGATGCTCCATAGTTAAAATATATTACTTGCTGATTTTGAGATTGCCCAGCAGTCACTAGATAAATCTCGTTTTCTGTTCACCCACAGCAATGGCCCAGTGGTCGTAAATGTTATAACCCTTATTGCAATTATTGCAATAAGGGCCTATAACGTTTAAGACCGCTTGGACATTGCTGCGAGTTAACAGTGATTGTTGTTGATGGCCAGTTCGGAGCTCGAGGCCTGGCAAGGTGCATTGGGGATGAGTTTTATTCCACGTTAACTTCTCATTACAGTTTCTCCCTATCCTTTTTTTACGCACACATGTGGGTGCATTCCCTCAACATTTCCATTTAAGACAGTTAGCCCTTTTCATTTGGCTTGGAAATGCAGAGCCATGGGAAAAAAACTGTTATCTTCGAGAATTTTTATTGTTTTGCAATTTTCTTTTCGGAAACGGTTTGTTCGAGAATAGAAGCATGTTGATTAAGTTATACTTTCTTATGTAGGCCTACACACCTCTATGATTTTAACAGTGATCAAATATCAATAATTTTGACATTTTTCAATAGAAAACTGCTGACTGCATAACAAAAAATAAGAAAATGTAGCACCTAATAAACAATGATACATTATCTTAGAAGAGGTGTTGAAAATATTGCTAAAAAAATTTCACTCGTCCTCGAGAAAACTGAGATTTCCAAATGTATGATTTTTCCGCAAGACCTGTCCAGTAGCTAGCGCCATCTACGTTTTCCGTGATCCATCTTTTCTTGTTGGCACGGAATAATACTTTGGTTGGTAACATTATACTCGTTCATGATCCATCCATCCGATGTTTATTGCAGTTTGTTAGGGTTTGGTAATGATTGATGGATTTTGGATGTAAAGACATTTCATAACGAGGATGCCGCAAAATATAAGAGAGGTATTAAAGGGTTCCTCTTAGATATAAATGTTTAGAAACGCCTGTTTGGCCACATAAGCGTCAAAGATGGGCTTATGGGGCACTAAACAACTAACCTAGCCTAGCATACTCCGGTGTGTACAAATACCAATCTGTCAATTCTTGTCAAGTCTGGATTGTTGGTGAATAGAGTTAGATTATCACTCGGGTGTACTAAGAGTGTTTTTTCCCGTGATGGTTTCCATCTATCTTCCCACGCAAATACTGATACACTTCCTCTAAAATATAATTTTCACATCCATACCTTATTAATACAAATATTAAGATAAATGGGACGGGAGGTAATACGTGGTGCAAATAATAAAACTTAACCTAGGAGAGAACACCTGATACTACACATGAAACACTATCACCTGGATTTTAACTATATTATCACATGAACATACATGAATACTTTCTTAGTTACTCTATGGCATTAAGAACTCTAAGATTTAGTTCCACATTTACAAAATAATGCCGCTTATTCGTATCTGGGGCTAGTTCTATCCAGTCCACCTCATTACACCCTATCTTGAACTTATTTTATCCAGTCCACATCATTTCACCCTGTGTCTATCTTGAGCTAGTTCTCTCCAGTGTTCCCTTTAATCCACTTTATCTTGAGCTTATTTTATCCAGTCCACTTCATTTCACCCTCTGTCTATCTTGAACTAGTTCTACCCAATCAACTTCTTCACACCCTAACTCCCTTTTGAGCTAGTCCTATCCAATAAACTTCTTTACACCCTATCTCTTTATTGAGCTAGTCCTATCCATTCCACCTAATTACACCATATCTCTTTCGGGTCTATTCTAATGTTATACTCTTATCTGCGTCTAGGTCTTCCCAATGATCTCTTCCCATTGGGTTTGCCAGTCAATACCTTGAACATGGGTCTAATTTCTTCCATTAGTTTGGACATCTGCACCTATGCTGGAGTAATCTTCCCCAACTACATAGCCACAAGAACGGGCGACCAAAGGTTATTAATGAGGCTGATATAAGAGGTGTAAGATAAACAACTTATTTCCTTATAAGGATGATAAACCAATTGATGTTTTTAAAAAATAATTGGTATGATGCACGCAGACTTTCTTTTTCTTTTAACTTAAAAATGAGAAATTTACTAAATAATCTTAGTATTTGTTAACAAAATAATGTATATTGTTGCAGAAACACTTCATTAGAAAGCATAAATGTGATAATATACACTAATACATAAATATTTTAGATAAGAGATACATCTCTCTCCACCAACGAACTTAATAATCAATTTACATTTGCTTATAGCTCAGAAACTATTGGTTTTATCAAAATATATTTCAATTAAGAGTTTCTTTCTTTAATAGTAGACTTACTACAATAAAACTTAACAACTATAAGCTATTTCAGATCTGAAATAGTTGCAGAGATTTGGTCAAAATTGTACATTTTGGCTGTTGTAAAGTAGCGTCACCTACTTTCATGAGGAAATGAAAACTTACATTTTGTTTGTAATTTTATACGGTGCTTGGACACAAAATTTAATCAAAATCGTTAGAACGGATTTCGAGAAAATTAATTTTCTTTTTCTTTTTGCCTTTCAGTAAACTACTCTTGATTTTGTGTTTGGATATCTAATTTCAAAAACACCTCAAGGAAATTTTATGAAAATCCTTGACACAAAGACTTAGCCCGATTGGTAAAATGGTTTTGGCTCTAGGTCGAGATACAGACACACAGGCAGACGGCATCACGAAAACCATTTTTTCGGCTTCAGGGGATCATGAAACTTCGATATATATCAAAATATTGAGTTTTATTTTTTAAAGATCACAATACTTCTCTCTACGAGAGGTCGAGAGCAAGTAATATTTATTTTCTCCACGACTTATCGTTAGGAATGTCCACATATTTACACTAATGGGCTAGGTATGATAATGGTTTGATTGGAGAAAGTGCAGCATTATTCGCATGGAGAGTAATTGGGAAACCATTTATGAAAAAACATTCATTACACATAACTGGGATTTAAACCCCAGATATCTTCATCATATGCTATCTTATCTATTTTGATTGTGACACCCTAGACCATACGACCACTGAAGCATGCCACTCGATCTAAAAAATAATAAAAATTAGTTTAATATATCAGAAATAGTCCTATTTTGATAATAATAACTGTTCGGCCAGCGCTTCTTTGATTATATATGTTAGCACTACGCCTTACTACCCACATGGACTATCTACTTTATTCTTTTATAGTGTAAGGATGAAGGAGGTAGAATTTTTAATGTAAATGTATTCAAATTCATGTAAGCAAAGAAAGTAAAACTTTTTTTTTTTAACTCTAGCTACTTATTCAATAATTCCAACCCGACTTCTCCTTTACTATCAAACCAGACTAGACAAGTTTGATGTTTGGTTCACCTGCACACCAAAGTGGGTCGGATTCTCTTAAAACCATTTAACATTCTCTGAATTTGTTGAGTTTCTTATTTTACTTTTTCCACTGTCTAACACGAAATAATTAAGAAAAGAAACAATTTTTAAAAAACAACGAAACGAAAAGTAAAAAAAAAAGTAAGATTAAAAAAAATAGAGTGAAACTTTTTTAATCATCACATATTTTTGTGTGGAAAAACTGAATACAAGAACAGATTCAAGTTCTTTAGAGCGTTTTTTTGTTTTTTTGTTAAATAGACAAGTACGTTTTATATTTGTGCTTCACGTATTACAGCTCGTCTGGATATCTGTTTATTTACACTCAGGGGTGGAGTGGGGTGGCGGAATGCCTGGAGCTATTCTTCTGGGTCGATTTGCTTTGTGCTTACGTAGCCACAACTACTTTGATATTAGATATAGCTTTTGTTAAATTTAATAAAAAGTTCCAGTGAGTAAATCTGAGAGTTCCCAGAATCTGATAAAGGTATATACCATTTGTGAAAGTCAACGATAGCATCAAATGTAAAACTGTCTCATACCAGTTTTGTTTTTTTCAGTGCTGCTCAAATATTTTTTTTTTCAGTCATTCATAAAAGCATTTGTTCAGTGCATTATAGCTTTTAGTCACTATATCATACACATATGTAGCATTTACATAATAATTTTCTTAACTAGTAAATATCCTCTTCATTTAACCTCTTATCCATTTTGAATGTTCATTTCTGTATAAAATAAAACCTATATTTAAAGTGGGCATAACGAATTAATCATCAATTGTGGAGCTTAAATGGTCCATGGCTCAAATAATTGCTGGTACTATAATCATACATGATGTTTGTATAATCTGTTCTTATTTAAATTATCTAAGAATAAAAATAATATTATTTCCTCAGTAAATAAAACAATTCATAATGGATTATATTGAACATGGACTGAAATAGAACATTATTGGTATTTAATAATTATGTATATCGGTGGTCGCATGCTCTAACCGCTCTAACGTGCCACTTTTGTGTTGGACTGGATTGCCAGTGACGGGGAGATCGGGGTTAGAATCCTGATTAACTATAATAAGGGTGATTTTTCCTAAATAATTTCCCATTTGCCCCTCACGAAAAAATGGGTACATTTTCTCTAAATATATATCTTCCTGTTGCTATTTAACTAGCGTAATTAAAATATGGTATAGCCGGAACGGGTACTAAGATGCTGGGTAGAAACTAAGCACATGCATGTATGTATGTATGTATGTATGTATGTATGTATGTATGTATGTATGTATGTATGTATGTATGTATGTATGTATATATAGGGTCGTTAGATTTTTCATCTCACACAGCTTGAAACCTGCCAATCCATTATGTTTGCTCCTATAGGGTTAAAATGAGAAAAGTTTCATTTTAGTTAAACTATTAATTAATTTGTGTGGAATGAGAAGATAAATTATTTAGCGTAAGAAATGCCTCAGTACACCCAGATGGGATTAAATCTCCGATCTCTTCGTCATTATGAAGCAAAAAAATACTGACACATTAGTCCACGTGTTACTGGGTACGTTGTTTTTATTTTAACCAGACCCTTTTCTGGTAATGTTTTTAATTCATAAAATGTTTGCTTTGTATATATTAATACATATAAACACTAATATAAAATTTCTATATTTTTTATATTCTTATTCTAATTTTTCGTAATCATTTTACGTTTTTATTTCTTGATTTTTTTTATCACATATATTGTTTAGGACAGTATAAACAGCCTAAACATCTTAGTATATACTACGTCAAGCAATTTTTATCAAATTTAAAACAAATATTCTTAGAACCTGGCAGAGAAAAGTATTCAAACTAAAAAACAACGCATTCCACCGAATGTCTCTTGATTATTTTTAACAACCACCATAGTTTTTAATTATGGCTTTATATTTCTCACATTTTAAATAATTGATTTTTAAAACAGGTGTATTATTACTCTCTTAATGAAACAGAAATTTTATTCTTTCATATTTTTGCATATTTATTTTGTTAACACATACTTTTATTGCTTAAACATATTTTATTGATGTGTTTCTCTTTTAGTCTATTTAGTTTTGTGTATTATTTCATTTTTTAATTGCTTGAACTAGGTACACACCATTTACTTTGAAAATTAGCACGCTTGCTTTGACGTGTTACACTACGGTGCAGCTTATAACATAGGACCATGCTGTAATTGGTCAAGGTAAGACTTCTTGCTACCTTCTAGGGTAAACGGAGTGTACGTGCGCAGAAATTTATTTTTGGAAGGTGTGTGTAGTCTAACATTCTTAATTTCATATGTAGTAGCTATGGAGTGTATGTGATATGTATATTATAATCCTTAAATTTAACTTTAAATATAATATAAGGTCTGCATATTTAAAATAATAATCATAATATTTATAGAATGTGCAGTGAGCTAGGGTTAATTTAAAAGAAAACTCTTTCTTTTGAAATGCAAAACTTGATATCTACGATTTTTTTTTCTTCTTGAAAATAATGTTTTTTAATTTGCCTTCATGACATTAATTACTTCCTTATTTGCCATTTAAATTTCACAAATTCTGTTTTTTTACCTACCCTGAGAGGTGTAGATGTGCCCCCTCTGAAATAAGCAGTTTTTTCAGGGCATCAAAATTTTCGTTCAACATGTAAATAAATTGCCTGCAAAATTCCAGTCGAGAGACTATATCGGCACCTCTCTTATGGCCACTTAGGTCCCTTGATCTAATAGCGCCTAACTACTTATTTTAAATATACTTGAAGTCTAAAGCAGTGGTATTCAACCTGGAGTCTATATACCCCCAGGGGTCCGCAAAAACTTCTTAGGGGGTGCGTAGAATTGTACATATATATAATTATACACATATTAATAAAAAAGTATAATTGTGTTTGAATATATTATATATGAATATCTGTCCAGACAACTTTTATTACTTCTCAATGAAATAGAAAGCTGAAATTAGGTGAAATTGTAGAAGAACCACTCAAGAGGTACGAAAAATTTCAAAACTTGAAAACCTATAAAAAAAAAAATTATGAACAAAAAACAGAGTATTAAGTCATAGTAATTCTTTGACATATTAATTGCCCTTCAAAAGCAAGGAGAGCTTAGAAAATAAATTCTAATCTCAAATCCAAAGAGAAACTACAGATTATAATCCAGGGTCAGATAAAAGTTGATTTCCCCAAACAATTCGTTTTCAATTTTCATACTTGTTCACGCATAAACACTTATACTGCTGTCTTAACAGTTGTAAAATACAGTTGATGATGGAGTTTCCTTGTTGATTATGTTTTGTTTTGTTTGGTTTTCAGTAACTGGACTAGTTCCTTGCAATTATTATGTAAAATGAATCACAAACTAACCACAGAGCAACGTTATGACTTTGAACAAAAAATTCCTGGTTTTCAACCACTGACACGTCAAGCAATGCAAAATTTTAACAAACAAAATTGGAGTAAACATGATCTATCATGGACCTACCACGAACCGTTAGAACGGAAGAAAATGCACATCTCCTTGCTCAATGTTAAGTAATTAGTCCATTTAAGTCCTCTAGAAGAAGGTCTCTTAAATTGGGGATTAATCATGACACTTTAAGAAGCCTGTTACACGATCTGAAACTGAGACCATATCGACCAAAACTTTTGCAAGTGCTACATGAAGATGATGCGGACCGTCGTTTGGCGTTCTGCGAATTGTTTCTCGTGCAACATGAAGCTTATACTGACTTTTGGAAAACCATTTTCTGGACCAATGAAGCCTCGTTTAAGCTGAACGATCGAGTTAGTAGGCAAAATTATGTGTAATGGGCTTTTGAAAACCCATATGAAATTAAAACGGCAGTCTTTAATACTCCTGGTGTGACTGTTTGGGGTGGCATTTGGAGTAGAGGGGTCCATTCATTTTTGAAGGAATGGTTACCAGCGAACGATATATTGAGATGTTACAAGCGGTGGTTATTCCAGAACTTGAAAACAGCCCTCGTTTTGCCGAGATATAGTTGATATGGCAACAGGATGGAGCACCGCCTCATGGTTTGAGGGTAAGGAACTTCTTAAACGAGCAATTCAATGAATGGATTGGTCGTCGTGGCACAACAGAATGGCCATCCAGGTCATGCGACCTCACATAATTTGATATTTCTCTTTGTGGTATCGTGGAAGATAAAGTGTTTGCCCAGAAATCACGTGATCTGAGTCCCTTGCAACAATTGATTGAACAGTCGTTCCAGAACTTGAATATGAATCGTCAGTTATGTTCTCCCATTTGTGAACTGGTGCCCAGATGATGTGAATTTTGTATCGAGAATCATGGTCTCAATCCATTTCACACAAACTTTATAGAGAAATATGCAATAAAATATAAGGAAATTGTTGTTCTTTGTTAGCAAATTTTGGGGAAAGTGACATTAATACCATCCTCTACAGTCACTTGTGTTATAGTATGGTTGATTTGTATTCATATTAGTTAGCAAAAAGTGTTTCTCTGGTCAGTGAAAATTTTACACGCAACGTTAAACTTATTTATTTAATTTGAGCTTACATTTATATAGCTTGGATATGTATCTATACACACTGATTGCCACTCTAATATTTGATTATTGGTTTGTGTGTGTATAGTACTAAACAGGGCCTAGGCATTTGAACACGCCTATCAGTGACAAAATTGGATGCAAATCTAATCTACGATATAATTTTAACGGGTTTGTCTCTAGGGAATGTGTGTTTCAGTTCAAAAATGGATTTGGCCCCTGTAGACCCTGACATCCTTTTATTTTGAGACAGTTAACTCAATGGCTGTTAATAAGTCACAATGTCAAACCTTGGATACGTTTGTCATTTATTTGCCCAAGCCAGTTTTCAGCCATGTCCAATTGTACGTGGCTTTTTACAGGGTGAGAGGCTCAACAGACGTAAGGGTTAAAGTCGTTAAAGGATCAAATCAGGGGACACTATTACTTAAAAACCCTACACTACTCACACAAAAAATATTATATGAGGAAATTTTGTAATCTATTTAATAAAAGTAAATTTTTTTAGTTAAGTCATACTTTAGACAACCTTATTTATTATAATTAAGTGACAGGAATATACTCATATAACAAGCTATCACCCGCCTCGGTAGCGCAGTTAGCCAACGCGCTATTCGTGTTGAGTTAGACTGCTGAGGAGGAGGAGATCAAGGTTCGAATCTCAGTCGGTGGAACTGGGGGTGGTTTTCAATAAATTACTTTCCACGCTTCCTCCACGGAAATGCGGGTTAACCTCCTCTAAATTCAACCTTCCCAATTCCTAATCCATTAGCGTAATTAGTACTTAAACGTAAAAGCCGAACGGGTAGTAAGACTCGGTGCTAAAGAAAACTCCCAAGCTATCCCAAACTAACTAAACCAAGACCTTTCATTATTCTTCAAACTGAAGGTATGTTTTTTTATATTGGGTAATATTGACATCAGCCTGTAATAAATAGACCTAAAAACTAATTTCATAACAACACTGAACAATCAGAGCCAATATACTTACTCATTTTTCTCGTTTAAAATTTATCATTTAATACATTTTTTGGGTGTTTTAATAAATGCCTTTTTTTAGATGTAGACTATAGATTATGCAAAACTTTCTTTATTCACCAAAAAATTTGGGGATAAAAAGTTGAAGAGAAACTATATCTGGGGTGAGTAAACAAAAATGGTCGAATACCCCTGGGCTTAACTGTGTGTCAGAAAAGTCACAACATCATGGATTTGATGTAACGCAGTAATAAAGAAATTTGAACAATTTCGGCTAGCTATGGGCAGTTTCAACCAATGTATCTTATAATAGAGACCACTTTAAAATATTATTTCTAAATAACTAAGAACAAATTGATAAATAGCTTTGTTCGATTTTCTTTAGAGTTAAGGTAGCATATAATTGGAGCAATTTGTATAAAACTGTAAGTTTTCATAACATTTCTGCTAAAATAGCTCTTTGAATGTTATTTTAACATCTCCACAGGCGTTTGTGGGTTGTACCCCAACTCCCCCACCCTGTTTGGTACGCCCTATAATCCAACACAGCACTTTGGCACTTAGAGAACGTGAGAATAACAAAGCCAAGACCATGGATAAGTTTAAGCATTGTTCGACACTTTAACTCAGTTTGTAGCCTGTCTCTATTCCGAACTAAGGGTCAGATTCCTAGAATGGCTGAAACATTTATAATTCGTGAAATGTAGATTTTCCCTTTCACATGGATGAA
The DNA here is from genome assembly GCA_902151455.1 of Timema bartmani. Taxonomy (NCBI): domain Eukaryota; kingdom Metazoa; phylum Arthropoda; class Insecta; order Phasmatodea; family Timematidae; genus Timema; species Timema bartmani. Next base: position 11,433 of record CABFWB010003622.1, read on the forward strand.
TTAACTGTGGGGGGCTGGATGTTGTGTCTGTTATAGGTTTAAGTTAGCTTATAAATCGTGTGATTTTATAATCAATTGGCTCAAAAAGTGCACATTAAATATCTCAAATAAATTGAATGAAAAATGAAGTTTAAGAATTGGCTTAATATTATTGAAAAATCAAAGCCAAAGCTATTCTTTGTGCTTTTAGTAAGGTTTACTCCATATAGATATCATATTTTGAGAATTGAAAAATGACACCTGGACACGGGAATCGAACTCGGGACCTTTGGCTTAGTACGCCAATGCTCTCACCACTGAGCTATCCAGGAATCGTCCCGTGCTCAGGGTCGTTCTTCACTCATATTTTATGGCAGTGTCTCTGATGGACGTGCGGAAATTGTCGGCTACAGAATATGATATCTGGATAGATTAATCCTCACTAAAAGCATAAATAATAGCTTTGGCTATTTGTTTCTTAAATATACAATCCCTTACAATTATAATAATTGAACAAGTGGCAGCATTAAGCCAACTACTGAGTTGAAGGTGGCTGCGTTATCTGATAGCTCATGATCTTAATAAAAAAAATCACATTTGTAGTCAATGATTTCCGCACGTCCATCATAGACTCTGCCTTAAAATTTGAGTGAAGAATGACCCTAGACCACAGACAAGGAAAGAACAGATCCACAGCCGCTAGGTTAAACGTGTTGCGCTCCTTTTTGAGGCTTTACTCCTTCAACGTTGGGATCGCTAAGTGCGATCCCCAGTGACTACAGCGCAATCAAGTGAGCATTTTTTAAACGACTCACTTTAAACTCGAATTTACTAGAAGGCAGATACAAAATATGAGCTCCTCAAGTTAACCTGTCGGCTGGCTTTCACCGAGCAAGCTTCAGGTAGCGCCCTCCCCCGTCTCTAAACCCCCCACCCCCCCCACCCCTCGTCGCTAAGTACCCTAATCCTGCCACACAAATAAGTTTACTCTGACTGCACATTACAAAGAAAACTTGAAACACAATGGACTTTTTTTTAACTGCAATTATTTGTTAAGGAGCACTGAGGAGAATTGCATAAGTATAGAAATACCAATTTATTTAAGATGTGGTTAGATATTTTTTAATGCTGTTTTCACCAAAATGAGGGTGAAAGTTCTACCCTGTTAAATAATTTAAATTTTAACTATAAAGCGTTTATTAAATGTGTGATATCTTATATAGAACCTTATAAAACAATCCCACAAATTGTGACTATCAAAACATGACTATTTGATAGAGGAAGGCTAGATACCATACCACGTGGTCATTAATGCAAGTCTCTAGTATCTATTTGATGCTATGTATTTAAAATCATTAATGCATACTTGTAATAAGTTAAAAACTGGTATTCACTCGGTGTAGATTAAAATTCCCACACTCAAGCAATTAAAGTTAAAACAGAATTATTTAAAACCATCCTATATTTTTAAGGGTTTCTGTTATTTAAAATTACGTAGTAAACACTAATGTTAAACTATTAAGTTCGAAATTTTAATTAATCATGTGGGACCCATACGTATAGATAAAATTACATGTTGAATAATTGCTTCAATAAACTGTATATAATATTCCCTACACTTTATTTATCTTAAAAGTTAGCAAGCTTTCTTATATAAGCCCCCACCCCCACCCCCCGTGGTGCCCGTATCTCTGAAACGTAATTCTAAATCAGATATATAATATTTTCTTCAAAAATTTGTTTAAAATAGCCTAATTAAAAAGCTAAATGAAAATTTAAAAATCCTGCTTCGAGGTGCATTCAGACCATTTCCATCCACATATGTTAAAAATTTCAGATCTCTGCGTGCCGTAGATTTAGCTGGGCATTGCACAAAAACAAACACACACAGACAAACACTTCCTTGTATTATTATAGACTATGATGTAACATTGTGGCTTATAAAATACGGCTATAGGCTAGTCTAGTCCATTAAAGTATTGATGTCACCTTTCACTGTAAATCGATTGTAGGCTACATATATATTATTTTTATACGTGAGATACAAAATAAATAGGTATCTTAAAATGCTTTCTATTTACTATTTAACATATTTTATTATTAAATGAATGGTTTTTATTTAGGAACTAGCGAGTATGAAACTATACACATACAATTTTAACGTTATTTTATCATCACAAATATGTAATATGTAAGATGTAATATGTAATATGTAAGATGTAAGATGTAATATGTAATATGTAAGATTAGATACTTATTGGTTTTACCGTTCGATCTTTTAAATATGTTGCTGGCTATCTTGCATACAAGATAGAACGGAAATTTCACTGTAAACTCAGCATGAATACGTTAACAAAGTGTGATGCCAACATGGAGTCATGACATGATTATCTAATTTTTCATAGAGCATATCTCAATAAAGGACATGATGACTTAGGGAATCTCAAATCCCCTACAGATATGTTCACACACATATCCTAGAAACATTTATTGAGCAATTTCCTTATGTGCAACACAAAGAAGGTATTGAACATATAATGTTAGGAGAGGCATTGAAGAAAATAAGGATAACATAGCCTCATTGGCGTAAAAAAAATGCAAAAATCACAAAGCTGTTTTGCACAAAGTCACCTCCTTAAAGTTAAAATCCACAATCACTTGCTGTGGACTGCATAGGAGAATATTTAATGTTTAGGGAAACCGACGCAGAAAATATGGAACGTGCGTGTTACACCAATAATATCATCTCGTTGAGTGAACTTTGGAGAATTGAGTACTTGTAACTTTAAGGTGATTTTGATCCCAATTAAATGTAATAAATTAACTGTGTTTTGACATATTTCTATGAATCTAGACTCTTGTCTCAAAAGTAGTATTTGTAGCGTATTCCATTTTGAAACGTTGAAATAATGTAAGAATTTATAAGTAGTTTTAATTTTGAATAGTTGTGATTGTTTTACAAACAAAAGCAGCTGTTTGGCTTAAGCTTTAGGTTAACAACTTTGGCTTTTAAATAGTAGGCTTGGATAGGAGTGTATGTTTCAATGAAACACTTTATTTTTTAAAGTGGGTAAAAGCTCAAATATGTACCAGTATCTAAAAACACCCTTCATAAGACTATATAACTATAGTTGATAGGTTAGAAGTAAATACACTATTCAAATAATGGGACATTATGACTGTATGGACTCAAAAACTTACATAAGTGGCCAATGTAGTATTTACTACTTTTTGTTTCTTAAATTGTGATTATTTTACTCCATAGTGTCATTGAGCCTTTAGTTGAAAGTAGTTTTAAGAATGTATAGAAATGTGTTTGCACCATTGAAGCGTATAAGACTATGATTTGTGCTCATCTTTACGTAAATAGAAAATTTTTACTTTCTCTCGACACCTTGAAGAGAAAAGTACTTTGCTCGTAAAAAAAAAAGTTCAAATTTTGATAACTGTCAACCCCCCGAAACAGAAAAGGTGTTTTTTGGGATGCCGTCTGCCTATGTGTCTATATCTAGGCCTAGATCCAACACCATTCTACTGATCAGGCTAAAACTTAGTATATAAGGTTCCCCCCCAAGGAGTTTTTGGAGTTAGATATCTTACCCTAAAATTGAGGGTAGTTTACTAGAGGTAAAAAAGAGAAAAAAAATGCTATCTCGAAATCCACTGTAACGATTTTAATTAAATTTCGTATCTGGGCATTGTTTATAATTATAAACTAAATGGTCGTTCTAATCATGCCATGCACATAATTTTAAGGGTAATTTACATTAGCAGATATTGCCAATTTTAATCATATCTTTGCTAGTATTTTAGGCACGAAATAACTTATTATTGTACGTTGAAAAAATTAAAAATAAAATAAAAACTTTACTTGAAATGTATTTTTATAAAATAAATAGGGAGCTGTCCATAAATTACGTAAGGATTTTTTTCATTATTTCGACCCCCTTACCCCCAAATCTCCCTACTTAATGGATCGTAAGATTTTTCGTTCCCACCCTCTCCCCTTACCGATCTTACGTAATTTTCTTACGGTTTGGTAAATTATATTATTTTGGACAAAAGGATTGGTGATGTGAAATTATAGAATACTTATGACAGTAAAATTAGGTGCAACACATCATAAATAAATGACATTTTATAGTTATGTATAGCTGTGTACATCTATAGGCTACGCTTCAACGCCATCTCTCATTGTTGGATGCAACCTTTTTTGACCGCGCGTCTGTAAAAGTGTTTTTTTTAGATTTTGTCTCGCCATAAACATTGATAAAATCCTTAGTTAAGATGATTTCTACCCACCCCCACGAAAACGTAAGAAATTACTGATCACCCTCACCCCAAAAAATCCTTACGTAAATCTTGAATGGTCCCTAGCTTTCGAGCTATTGGCAAATTTTTTTTTTAATTGAGGTCTCATAAAACGGGAGTTTACTATTATGCTTTTTGATGAAAATATGTAAAATCTGTAAAATATGAATAATGAACAATACATTTATTTCAATTATCCCTCTTGGTGGAATGTGATACTCTTTATTTTCATCATGTTTCTGCAAAAATGTATATTATCTGGTTTCACAAATCTTATGAGCTTTAAGTAAATGTTTCCATTTTTTAGACAAAGGAGAGAGAAAGTCTCTGTGGTGCACCATACCATTTATTAATTGAAGTAGGCCTAGTTATTAGCCTTAATAATATGGACACAAGTTAATATTATACAACATATAAACTTGTTTGTAGTGTCGTCTTTATTAAAACATTATTTCTCACTTAATGGATACCAAAACTGATATCATAGAATAATCATCTATTGAAAACATTTATCTACGGTTAATTTCGGCCAAAGAGTCAATTTAAACTGCTATTTAAAAATAATATATCTAAATATTAGAAGTATAAAAAACAAAAATGAGGATTTATTATCTTTTCTTTCTTATATTAAACAAAATATTGATTTAATAATATTAACACGAGTGTGGATATAGGGGGATGAGATATTATTGCTTAAAATTCCAAACTACAAGACCAATTTTGCCTGTAGAGACAATAAATTAGGTGGGGAATTTGTGGATTTGTTGAAAAGCTTAATGGTTTCAAACATGGAAATATGAAATTTTTAGTAAAGGATCCCTTTTTGGATCTAGACCAGAGATAGGACCGAATTTGGTGAAATTCATAAACCTGTAAGAGATGAAAAAGAGGATTCAAAAGTTTTCAAAACTCACTAACCATGCATTTTTACTTTCTCTCTATCTTACAGGTAGAGAAAGTATGGTGATCGTCAAAAAAATCGAACTCGAGATTTTGACGAATCTTGACGTTTCATGACTCCCTGAATCCGAAAAAGCGGTTTTTGAATTTCCGTCTGTCTGTCTGTCTGTCTGTCTGTACCTCCAACTAGAGCCTAAACTATTTTACCGATTGAGCTAAAACTTGATATCTAGGGTTTCCCCGAGGTGTTTTTGGAATTGGATATCTACCCCTAAAATTAAGGGTATTTTACAAAAGGGCAAAAAGAAAAAAAGTCGATTTTCTCAAAATCTGCTCTAAAGATTTTGATTAAATTTTTCATTTATAAACATTAATAAATATTCCAAACAAAATGGCTACCCTCAATATTTCGGCAAAATGGCATTAAGGGCTCCGGTCTGATGCGTAAATTAACATTTTTTATAATAGCTCCGAAACTATTTGAGATATGAAATTACTTAGCATTACAAATATGTATATATATTTATAATACAAATATTTTATTCGAAACATATTTTTATAAAATCAATAACTTTCAATCTATACGCAATTATATATATTTTTTAACTTTTTGAAAGTTAAGTTTAAGTATTGCGACCGTAAAAAAACAAACCTGAAATGTTGATGGATGTCGACGTCTCATGACCCCCCGAACCCTAAATGCCATAGAGTAATCAAATTTTTTGATGATAGTGATCTTAGTTTCAAACTTATCCAAACTACATAATCAGAACCTATTTTCTTTACTATAGTTTATAGTTTTTATACCAAACACAAAATAACTATAGCTGTGATTAAAACAATATTTGGGTATAGTTAGGAGTATTTTTATCATATACTTTGTACTATCAACAATTTTAGTCACTTTACTAAACTCTCTTTTATTGTGATATAAATATTTATTTTTAAGAAAATCTGCAATTATTAATTGTATGAAAATATTGTTCTATTATGTTAAAATATTCTTATACTGAAAGAGTTTTCAGTGTAAAAAAAAATTATATTTATTTCTATTCCCCTTTACTAAAATTAAGAGATTTAATTTTCCATACAGATAAGAAAAGGTGTTGGACAAGTGTACTTGGACAAAACATTATGAGCTTTTTTTTGTATAATCCTAAAGCGCGTTTAGGGAGATAAACTTCATTTTCAGATTTTATTTTATTATAAACTGATTTAAAACCGATTTGTTAACTCTCATTGCAAATTACGTCTTACTACCTGTTCGGTTTATTCGCTTAAGTACTAATTACGCTTATGGGCTAGGATTCGAGAAGGTTTAATATAGAGGACGTGAACCCGCATTTGCATGGAGGGAGCGTGAAAAACCATTTAGTGAACCCAGTTCAACCAAGCGAGATTCGAACCTCAGTCCCTTCGTATTTGGCAGTCTAGCTCAACACTAAACTAGTGTGTTAGCTAAATATGCCACCGAGGCGGGTATTAGTATAAAATAGTGTTTAATATAATCATTCCAGTGTTTAAAATAAGTGGGTATTGCCGATACCAAATATATATTTAGGAAGCTCTTTTCATAGTATTTTTTATGCATTTAACTTTTTTTTTAGTTTATTAAATAGCATATCACTTGTATATTTAGTTTGTATTAATTTGACAACAAAATGTAAAAATAAATGCAACCTTTACAACATAAGTATTTAATTTTAACTACTGATATATTTTTTGTGCCGTGTCTTACTTCCCACTAGAGCTTTCCGTGTATTTACTCCAATGGATACAAAATGAGGAAGGTAAAATGTTTGGGAAATGTGTCCGTATTTGTGTTGAAGGAGAATTATATGCATATTAGGGAAAAACACTTTCAGTACACCCGATCGGGATTCGAACACTGATATCTCAGTTATTTGCAGTCCAGTCTAACTAAAAAGTAAATCCTAATGAATTGTGACCGCAGAAGCTGGGCACAAAATATTTAATAATTCATTTACAAGTGCATTTCCAAGACCTTGTGTCACTTACGTTTAAACTGTAGAAGCACTGGCATTGTATATTTGGGTCCAACTTTCTCAATTGTTTGAAAAGTTTTGGTCAATCAAAGGGAGGTGAGATGGGGTAAGGGATTACCACTACCTGGACTATTGTACTCGGAGAGAAGGCAGATCTTAGCTTGTCTTTTTCACGAGGAACATTTTGAAAGTGAGTTGTTTTAAAAGAATTCTCACTTGGAAGCGCTGTTATCACTGGATATTTTAAGTTATACCTGACTCGCGGGGCGCAGCAAATCTCCCCTAAGGCTGTGTATCTGTTATTTCATTGTTTCTGCCCTGGCCACAGCACGATTCCTGCATAGCTCAGTTGTTAGAGCATCGGCGTACTAAGCCAAAGTTCCCGGTTTCGATTCCCGTGTCCAGGTGTCATTTTTCAAATTTCAGAATTAATATTATCATTCACTCAGTCCCATTTGGACACATATCAAATACATGCTTTTGTTCTGTATCACTTATTCATTTTTTTTAAATAGATGTGATGTGTAAAAATATGGTTACGATTAATCTAAGGTGAAGAAAGTGCTGCTGCCTACCACTTATTTCCATACTAGATAGACCACCTATGGAGAGACTTCATTGACGTTCTGTGGATTATCCATTTCTAAACCGCATCCGAATCCTTTTTATCCCAATGGGTGGTCTGTTGTAAATGGAACTTAATCGTACATCTAGAGCTTGTCATCGCAGTTGGTATGCCTTGCATCTTTTGTCATCGCTGGAGTCTAGAGCCAAATGCGGAACATATTCAAGGACAAGTTTAAATTCCGGTTTAATTCAAAGAGACTAAATTGAGATGAAGATTCCTTTTTATATTCCACGTCGTACTTTACGTCGTGCTCCAAATCTTACAACCCATCCTAGCCATCCGCATATTAAGTCTAATGGGGAAGTAAAGAAGATGGCCCATTTAAGAGGAAATGTACCCACATTTGTGTGGAGGAAGAATGGAAAATCATTTAGAGATCAAACTTAGTACATTTGGTCAAGATACCAACCCCCTTATCTGCACGCCCACTGACGCAGGTTTTTTGTTTGTCTTTCCCAATTAAGATATTGGGACCCTCTTTGGTGGATAGTTTAAGGCGTCACTTTTGCACTAGACTAGACTGCCGATGACGGGGAGATCAGGGCTCAATACCGGTCGGGTGTACTGAGGGTGGTTTTTCCTAAAATAATTTTTCACTCTCCCTTCACGAAAATTTGTGTACACATCCTCTAAATTAAACCTCTCATCCCTAACACATTAGAGTAGTTAGTACAGATGCGTAAAACAAAATAAAGCTAGGAATTACAAACGATAAGCAAGCTATTTAAGCGTGGAACAATATTAACTTTGAAATAACCGAATGGCTAATATTAATGTTTAGACGAAATGAAAGGCACAACCAAATCACGGTTAATTTAGGTAAATCTAGTGCAACATTAATGGCTTGGGAGTTTTAAGCTATGGTGTTAAGGTAATTGTTCAAGGACATTTAAATTGCACTGTGGTATGTCTAGCTGTCATTCCATTCTTTGTTGGGGGATATATAGATGGGTGACATTTAGATACATTGTAAGCTACGATATTTAAATTAGGATCGATTATTTGTGTAAATACTATTTATTTATCTTGTTAGTTTCAGCTGGATATAGTTTTAAAGAATAAAACCCAAACATAAAAATCCATATTAGTAATAGGTAAGGTCAATTTCAAGCGCGAGACTCGGGGTCTGCTGGACCTTAAATTAAGGGTCATTGGTTCGAGGAATAAAGGACGTCAAACAAGACTTGGTTTATCTAGCTATCCCATTATATATGGTACTTTTACTTCCCATCTCCCTATAATAAGGAACATTTTACATGTTGTATACAAATTTGTCCAATTCCTCTCCAAAGCGTGATTCCAAATAACAAAATGGAACTAAAATTTAAAACTATGAACGTCGTATGATACTTACTCTATGGCATTATAAACTCAAAAGTTCACTACCGCACTTACAAAAGTATGCCACCTATCCCTATCTTGAGCTAGTTCTATCCAGTCCACCTCATTACACCCTATATCTTTCAGGTCCATTCTAATGCTATCCTCCTATCTGCGTCTGGGCCTTCCCATTGACTTCTTCTCATTGGATTTGTCAGTCAGTACCCTGATTATGGATCTAGATTCTCCCATTTGCGCTGCATGTCCTGCCCACCGTAATTTATGAAACTTGATTACTCTAACAATGTCTTGTAATGAGTACAGGGTCTGTAATTCATCATTATGTAACCCTCTTCACTCCCCAATAGCCTTATCCATTTTTATACAAAATATCTTCCTAAGCACCTTGTTTTTGAACACTCTAAATGTGTTTTCGTCATGTAAGGTAAGAGACCACGTTACACACCCATTGAGAACAACCGATAACTGGTATAGTGCCTAGTTTTCAAAATTGTTTGACTGGAGAAAAGGCTTCATGGCTTCCAGGCAAGGTAATGCAAGGCATGATTTAAATAATACAACAATTAGGGTTTTTCTTCTTAAAATAGAGTTAATTCCATTCTAACCAGATACGTTTAAGGCGGACACTTGAGTGGTGGGCGTGCATTCCATTATGCAACCCTGTCCACTCAACATCATGGTGGCACCGACGGTTTTACATTCTGTTCACCCCGAAAGATAGCGGCCCCAACTTGATGAGATAAACTCCGACCTTATATTATAAGCTATACCAGAGTTGGGCAACATATTTATCAATGTAGTAACAGATGTGGCAAATGGGAAGTGAGATTCACCATACAATGTTAACAATGAGAAATTATATTGCTCGATAGAACATTTAAACAACTTACACGGTTTGAACAAGTTTATTCAAAACATGTACACTTTCACTACTCAGTTGCAACCACCTTAGATTTAAATGATAAAAATTGTATGGATTGAAACTGTAAGACAATTTAATTTGACATTTGACAATCCTTTTGTCTAACAAGTTACATACACATTGGCTGGATATCTGAACCCAATGCACATGTGGAGTGCATCCAATGATTTGCTGGAAATTTAAGTTGGAAGTCAACCTCGGAATAAAGTGCTTGCCTCATGACCTGATGCTCGTGGGGTCCAAACCCAGCTGGGGTCGACGGTTATTTCTTGAACGATAAAAATTCCTAGCACAACTTGCTTTCCCGGAAAAATTGGTAGGCCCTTTCGCTCTCGCTCAAAAAATTCTCATGTGCTGATATAATCAGTTTGTTCAGAAAGTCTACGTTAAATACCTCAAATAAATATTTAATGTTACAACAAGCACATTCCGTTAAAAAAAAAAGTTTATTCTTCTGTTGGAGCTGGCAAAATAAAATTCATCACACTTTTATAGACATTTGCTCACTTATGGTTATTAACGACTGGGTTATCCACCCCAAAGCTACACTTTAGTGGAATAATGCTAGATATGTTTCATACTTTACTGGGTAAACGAAGTATACAAGAAACCATACCATTAATATCCGTGAGAAGATCTAGGTGTAAAACACATGCACTTTCAAATGTACCTGGGGAAATAAATCTGATGAGTGAGTTAAGGCGATCGAGGGTTCCTACAATAACCCCTCCACGCTCAATTCACCTTCCTGGGTAAGCCTAGTCTAATATCAGTGGTGTGAATTTAAAAGTCAAGGCTTCGCTGGAATAACTTTTGCTTCCCAGGAAACTGGTATGCAATTAGTACCCATGTTTAAACCCAAGAGTTAACTAATGGCTTTATTTGTATGATAGGTATGAGGAGGATTTTTAAAAAGTGCACCAGAATTTTTTAGGAGAGGTGTTAGTGAAATCACCCCCCAGTATACCTGGGTGAGTTCCGAACATTGGCCTCCCTACCACTGGCAATACAGTTTACTGTGAGCTTGACACATTAGACCACTCTAACACCGACGTGAATGTTTGTAAGTCGTATGCTGATATAATAAATATATTAAGTAATAATAATACATTAGGAAATACAGTATTACAGCCAGAATATTTAAGAGATTTACTTTCACGCATTCGTACGTCAAGTAATGTGATCCGCAGCTGTTACTTTTTATTGTAAATACCGATAAAATAACACTTTTATTAGTATAAAATGCTATCAATGGTAACAGCAAAAAAAGGTTCATATTTTCTTAAAGGCCCTTCCAATAAAAAATGTACTGTAGCTGACTATGGAACTACCATAAGCAATATAATATAATTTATTTTTACTAGTGTAATAAAATGAAGATAGCATGTATGTGTATACGTGATGGTGCAACAAAAAATAATTTAATGACACAGGAAAAAGAAAATAAGAACTAAAAAAGGAATTTCCTTTTTTACATTTATTTGAGTTATTTAAATGTACTTTATGAATGGACATTAGCACACGACTTCAAAACTAATTTAAATTTAGAAAATACCCAACATCCTGATCTTTAATTCATTACTGTGAAAGGGGAAACCCTCATTTAACCAATTATACATTTTCGCCCATGCCAGGAATCAAAGCCCGGACCCTTAGCTCAGTGAACAGATACGCTACCAAATGAGTTAAGGTGTCGGACTTTCCAATATTTTTTCATTTTATTTATCACAACGTATCACTAACCGTTTGGGTTATACGCTTAAATACTGATTACGCTAATGGATTAGGAATTGGTTAGGTTGGATTTAGAGGAAGTGAGCCCACATTTTCATGGAGGAAGAGTGGAAAACCATTTAGGTAAACCACCCCCCATTTCACCCGACCGAGATTCGAACCTCAATCTCCTCGTCCTCGGCAGTCTATCTCAGCATGAAACTAGCCAACTACGCCAACGAGGCAGTGACTTTCAAATAAACATACCCGCATTAGCATGGGTGATATAGGGAAACCATAAGGGAAATAATATCCTCAGTACACCTGACTGGAGCTCAACTTCCCCGTCACTTGCCAATCAGAGTATACAGCTTAATTTGTAGTCCACATGCCCGCCGATGAGGGCGGTCTGAACCAAATCCAACTCTTTTAGTGGAATCTCTGCTCTTGGCTGTACGTAGTGAACCATGAGAATGTTAAAAAACATAAACAGCAATTAAGTGAAGCCAAGCCCTCTCGACTCTCGCATATCAAGGTTATCTTGTTATCCACCGCGGGCGGATCAAGGAAGATCCTTCCATTTATATGTATATATGTATTTGTTGTACGTAATTTACGTAGACGTTTATGCAACGTCCGTATTAGAACACATACCAAATATGGATACATGAAAAGAGCCAGTAGATCTTGTATGTACGGCAGGAGTTGGTCGACTGGAAGTTATTATACTGAAGTGTGTATGAAGGGGGAATTAACAACGACTATAAATATATGCTCTAGGATAAAAAGGAGTCAAGTCCCTTAATTTTTGAATTATCTACTCAAATCCTTGAGGCCAAGAACGTGAAATGAGCCATGTGTGTATATAATTATTGCTCTTTTAACAATGTCGTGAGAATTACTTAAAGTTACGCTGTGTATTACTTACAAATGTACAGAGTGTTTTATTACTAACTCAATGAAAAATAATTATCAGTGTGTTTATAATATTTATTTAACATCGCGCCTTACTACCCGTTTGGGTTATACCCTTAAGTATACACATTGGGTTAGGAATTGGGAAGGTTTAATTTAGAGGTAGTAAACCCGCATTTGCGTGGAGGGAGAGTGGAAAACCATTTAGGGAAAACCACCCCCAGTTATACCGACCAAGACTCGAACCTCGATCTCCCCATCCTCAGCAGTCTGGCTTAGCTCGAAACTAACGCGTTAGCCAACTACGCCACCAAGGCGGATGTGTGGTTTTACTAACTTTCTAGCCAATTGTAAGAGCTTAGCTCTTAACTCATATTCGAATATATTTAATCTGATGTTAACCAATCTATAACTTTTTGTCCATAGATTTTGTTTTCTTATCTTGTGTCACCAGATACCATAACGAAATTGCGTGGCAACTAATTTTCAGGGCATATAGGTTCTCAAAGAGAGAGAAAGTAGACATTTTAATCAATTATTAATAAGTGTATATAACTTTACTCATTCTAAGGAAATAAAAAAACTTCGAATTGTAGGTGCATGACTAATGAACACCTTAAGAGTAATAGGATTTAAAATTAACTTTAGTTTTATCTTTAGTTATGTAGATAAAGCAAGAACATCTTTTACTCTAAGGCAAAAATATTAGTGTTTAGTTATTGCTTACCCGAATCGGTGGCCGTGTGATCTAACGCACTACTCTCGCAGTAGACTAGACTGCCAATGACTGGGAGTACGAGGTTCAAATCTCGGTTGAGTTTATCAAAGATGGTTTTTCCAAAATTGTTTTACATTCTCCCTACAAGCAAATGCGGGTACACTTCCTTTAAATATAACCTTCTTAATCCCTAACACCACTGGCGTAATTAGTGCGTAAGCGTTTAACCCAGACAGATAGTGTAGTCTAAGACGCGGTGCTAAAAAAAATTTGGAACCCGTATCGTTAGTCCCATGGTCTATTGCGTCACACTATTGTTAGACTGATTGGGAAATTGGGGTTCAAATCTCTTTCGAGTGCACTGAGGGTGGTTTTATAAGAATCTTTTTCCATTTTTCCTCAACGCAAATGTGGAAAAATGTACTCTTAAACTCTACCATCCTCATCCATATCTAATTAGCGTAGATTATTTTTGCTTACAATCCAAACGGTTAAAAATACGTAGGGAAAAAAAATTGTTTGACTTTTTCCATTCTAGAGCGTAAACTATTTGTCAAAGTTTGTGGATTTTACCTCAATTTTATATAGACCAATAACTCGCACCGATGGGCTTGTGGACAAAGGTGCTAGTTCAAAGGCGCTAATCGCTTCGTTTCTCGTTTACTGGTGATGAGGTTAGGATTCAAACCACAGACTAAAGTATACTGAAATGTTTTTCTACTTAATTGTCTTAATAACTTTTCATGAAAATACTAGTTTATTTGTTCTCATTTCTACCTTCCTCATTCCTACCCACTTTGTTTATTTATGCTGACTTCCCGTATGTGTGGTAGTACTTAAATAACTAAAAAAAGGTATCAATAGCTATACTGCATAGCTGTTGGATTTTTTTTATAAACATTTCATTGTGCGCAGATTCAGGGAGTGGTTATACAGGGTGGCCCACGGAAAAGTAGCCCGCCTCATATATCCAGCAGGCGCCTCACTCTGAATTGGAGGAGGTCAATCCCCTTCCACCCCGATCTTGTGCTTTAGACAAGCAGTTCACTTTCTCATTCTTCATCTCACAATATGGGTGGAAGGGGATTGACCTCCAATTCAGAGTCAGGTGCCTGTTGGATATAAGAGGCGGGCTACTTTTCCGTGGGCCACCCTGTATGTATATATATATATATATATATAATAATTACTAAAATGGTCCTGCTATACAACATTAGCTAGTTGACAATTTACACTAAATTTATCAACCACAAATGTAAGATATTATGCCTTTATCAGCAGAGATTAACTAATACCTGGTTGGGATCCCACGATCTATCGTGATACTCATTGTAGCCTTTAGTATACTTGTCTAAATTATTTAAATTGTGATATGATTTAAGTATTATATATTTTAATTTAAATGTCGAATATTTTTATACGTGTGTAAGTTTGATTGAATTTTCTTTAAAAAAATACATAAAGCAGAAGCAATAGAAGGGAAACATTTTAACCACGCCTTAGAATTCATTTGCACTCATTGCCACTAATTGTGAACTCTGGTGATAAGTTCTTGAAGTTTATACCAGAGCACGTTGGTATTTAATTCATCCTGTCTGTCTAGTTCACAGTTTGTTTACTCATATATGAGAGTTCTTTGACAAGATCTCAAATATTAAAGCACACGAACTATTTGTCAAGTTTATTTGGTCTGATTTGTGGGTGAGGAGGAGGTAGGAGTTCATATCTCAACCGCATTTATTGAGGGTAGATTTTCTGAAATGCCTACCTCCCCCCAAGAGATGCGGGTACAGTTCCTCTATAGTTCTCACTTCCTTAGCTCTATGTCATTAGTGTAATTAAATGTGTACACCCAGGTAGTGAGACGTGGATAGGAAAAACAAACACAAATCAACAAGCCCGCGTAGTAACAAATAAATAAGACACAATTTTGTCGTTTCAAAGGTGATTTTTTTTTTAAATTTGACTTTATTACGTTTGTTCTTTATGCAATGCTTTAAATATAAAACTCTATGTTAATGTAATTTATATTTAGTATTGCGTCATTGTTTAAAATTTCGAAATTTTTTTTATTTAGAACATAAGAATCCTCAACCCCTAATATAGAGAAAAAATTGTTTTAGTGAAAAAATTTTTACCAAACATTTATTATAAAATATATTGACGTTTATAATCCCAACTTTAAAAAAAGGTGGTTTTAAAATTCTTTGTCTTTCTCTAGCTCTGGTTAAGCCGAAATGGTTTTATGGGTTCCCTTCAGACTTTTTTTTTGTCACCGCGCTTTGCTACCTAATCGTGTTAAACATATGAACTAATAGCTATATTGTTAGAAGGCTGAATTCATAGGAAGTAAGTCCGCACTTGCACTAAATATACGTATTTTACTACACGAATGGAGTAGGAATTAGTACGACAACATTTAAAGTAAATACATCCACTTTTGCTTAAGAGGCCTAGTGGGGAAAATAAGCAGCCAGGAGTCAAACCATGACCTCTCCGTCTTCAGATAAAATTACTGGATGTGTTATACATTTCGTCCACGTTCTCGCCGGTGTAGGTTATTAAGATGTAATCTCATGTCTTTAGGTGGAATCTTATTTTTTTTTATCATCGCATCTTACTACCTGTTCAGGTTGTACGAATATATGATAATTACTGTAATAGGATGGGCATGAGGAAGGAATTATTTTACAGATAATCTACCCACATTAGTATGGAAGGAGAGTGGGAAACCAGTTAGGAAAAACTACCCTGAGTATACTCGACTGGGACTCGGACCCTGATCTCCCCAGCATTAGCAGACCAATCTTATACTAAAGTGATGCCTTAAGGTAGTATGAAAGGGGATGCGAGAAAAAAAACAGTGTTTTTGCAGTTTTTATGGTAAAACTTAAAATAAAATATTGCTCCAGTATAAGCATAGAATTTAATTTTCTTCACACGGTGACCTCGAAATGTCTTGAATATCTGTGTTGGGATCCAACAATATGTTGAACAGAGTGTACACTCAAAATTAAGCATGTGCAGCTACAGAAGTGCATAGTTGAAACTAGGGATAGTTGCAACTTAGGACGGCCGCATAGCTTACGATTACATTCCTAGTCTTGAAACAATGTCTTCTGTACTGACCATATAAATTCCAGCTAAGTATGAACTGCCGGTTCGAGTGAAAAGCTTGTTTCAGATCAAATACACGTTTGTTCATTCCTGGATTTTGAGTGAATATTTCCTAGTTTCATTCGTTTTATATACGAAGACTCTAGTAAATTAAGCTTGAATTTATCTTTCTTTGCCAGATCAATTCTGGGGGGTTTTATCCAAGTTATTCCTTCTAACTCCCACAGCACACCAATTCTCCACATCACAACTGTTGAAAATCGCCGATCTAATTTTATCATTCCCTCCTTGTTAGAGTAAATATGCGAATAGCCAGACTAAAATTAAGATGCGGGGATAGATACATGAAGAAAATTAAAAACTCTTAGTTAAAAAAATAATCTGTTGTCCCTTGCGTTTACAACCTTTAGGTTCTATTTATCTCCTGGAGAAAACGAACAAATAAATAAACACATTGGGTTAAAACTCTGGACAGTATTCTCATCCAATAGGCTCTTTATCTGCTTCCAAAACATGATTAAGGTTTCGGACATTAGAGGAATGACCGAGAGAATGATCGTGGATGTATCAGACCCGTCCTAATCGCGAATGAACAATCATCAAATCTATTGTTTAATAAACGATCAAATTTGATTCAGCATGTATGGCGACGGACAACAAAGGTTCGCCATATGAGTTTAGTCAATGCCACTGGTCTTCATAGCGCTACAAAAAAAAAATGGTACGGCGCACCGCACAGACTTTCTCTCTCTTTCTATAGACTCGTAAGATTTCTGAACGGAATAATGTACATTGTATCATCACCACTCCACATAAGAACACGCATAAAATAATATACAATGATATATAATCAATGAGAAAAGAGGCGCATCTTTGTCCACCTAAGAGCATTTCAAACAGTTTAATGTCTTCCACAAGGGTCAACACTTCGTATTA
>CABFWB010003622.1:29875-40283 GCA_902151455.1 Timema bartmani
GATTTTGAGAAAATCGACTTTTTCTCTTTTTTCCCTTCAGTAAACTACCCTTAATTTTAGGGGTAGATATCCAATTCCAAAAACCCCTCGGGGCAACCCTATGAAAACCCTAGATATCAAGTTTCAGCTCAATCGGTAAAATAGTTTAGGCTCCAGTTGGAGGTACAGACAGACAGACAGACAGACAGACAGACAGACGGAAATTCAAAAACCACTTTTTCGGATTCAGGAAGTCATGAAACGTCAAAATTCATCAAAATCTCGAGTTCGATTTTTTTGATGATCACCATACTTTCTCTACCTGTAAGATAGAGAGAAAGCAAAAGTGTGATGGGCAAGCAGCTTTACATAGCAATCCGGTCCTGATTTATCTTGTCATCCCACCAAACTTTTTATTTAGCTTGATCCCTCGATCACTCTTCACGAGTCATGACAACACAACGACACTACGTGAGTAGTTTTACACATACTCATAGTTTCGAGATTAAATTATCACACCATAATACATTTGGAGTGCTTACAATTTACTGTGCTTGGTGACAAATTCCATGCATATAACAATGATCAAAAACTTTTATAGTTTTTGAATCACCTCCTTCAGTGGCCGCATAGTCTTAAGTCTGTTAGACTAGACTGCCAACGACAGGGAAATCGGGTTTCGAATCCCGGTTGGGTGTACTGAGGGTGGTTTTCCACTCTCTTTCCAAATAAATGTGGGTACACTTACTATAAAATTCTCTTTTCCTTATCCCTAGCGCTTTAGCGTTATGTGCTTCTCCTAAACAGGTAGTAAGATGCGGTGCTATAAAATAGTTATCGAATTTTTATCATTAATATAATATTTAAAATGTATTAACAAATTATTTAAAATGTATTAACAAATTATTTGATACTCACCCTTATCAATGGGCAAGTGTACAAAATGGCTGCTCATCTAGTTTGGTTTGCCGGTAACGGCAAGTTTGAGGTTCTAATACAAGGGGAGTGTACTGAGATTTTTTGTTCAATGGCTCACACTCTCCAGCCAAGAAAATGTGGTTACGTTTTTTCTAGATTGTTCATGCCCCTTCCCCCTTTTTAGTATACGTATGCACCGCATCGGTGGTTGCATGATATAACGCGTCACTATCAGACTGGATCACCAATGACGGGGAGGTTGATGTAAGAATCAAGGTAAGGTGTACTAAGAGTGGCTTTTCTTAAATGGTTTCCCATTCTACCTCCACGCAAATGCTGGTATATTTTACTCTAAATTTTACTTTTCTCATATCTACCCCTAATTGTAAATATACGGGAGCCCAAGTGGATAGCAAGATTCTCTGTAAAAATAAATGAATTAATAATCATAAATCAGAAAATAATGTTCTTTACAGGTATACGAAACCTGGACATCTGCACCCACCGTCTGGGAGAATCCACATGTTCTAGGACAATCTTGAAAGTTCGGTAGTAAAGCACTGGATTTCTACGAGTGAGTGGGAAAGAGCCTACACGTTTCGCCTTCCAGGGTTCTTTTACATGCCACAATATACATGGGACCGTCAGCCTAACTTCCTTCCGAAGGTAGTTTGAGCCAATCCTTTACTTTCTCGTCTCTTACGTCGCGTGCGCCTTTTTTCCACGCTTTGCTCGCCGTGTTCGTCACGTTTCCCTGAGAACATAGTCTTGGGAGATAGCGTTACGGGATTTGCCTTAAGCGTGATTCAATCCTTGACCTTCGAGTGGAATGTCTTGTGGAGTGCGCGGAGCCTGGTTTCTGAGCCCGCTGTAAAGGATTCATGTTTGCACGTCGAGAGAAGACGCATCAGAGCAATTTTTTTTAAGCACCCTGTGTTGATGAGAATTCATCATTGTGTATTATAAGTTAAGTTCATGTAACAGAGTTCGCTTATTTAGCAATATGATTATTCTCACGCACTTTATTCGTACGGCTGTCTGGGCATGAGGAAGTTAGCTTCTGTTTCGTTATGTTGACGTTCGTAACCAGATCGTTCCTTAGTTATTTAACAAACCCTTTTTACTTGAACTTATTGATGACTACTGAATCTTTCCGTAACCGGATCCCTCCATTAAACATTGCTTCCAGTTAACACAATGTTCGCCCATTTTACTAATGGTCCTGTACTGGTCTCCACGGGTGGCAGACAGCTGAGTCACCACGACCACGATGGATAGCCCAGCGAAATAAAAGAGGTGCCATACCCGCGTGGACGAAAACCTCAATCAATATCAGAGTTGAACGAACTTGTTCACATCGTCATTAAATACTTTAATAATAATAATAATAATAATAATAATAATAATAATAATAATTCTCTACAGAAGTGATAGGTTAGTAGTTATAACATTTTCAGTACTTGGAAGTGCCAGTTGTGCTACGGATTTTTATTGCTTTGTTAAAATCCATCAACCTCAGCTGGGTTTAAAACCATGGACATCTAGTCCTGAGGTCGACACTTTACCTCAAGACCGACAAGGCCCACCACCTGTTATAAAAAATAGAAAATAAATTAACATATTTATTTTTATTTATATTCTTTGTTATTTTATTTGTCTAGTTATTAAAAAAATTGTTGAACACGGCCTTCTTTCTGGTATCCGCAGCGGTCCCATAAGAGTGGATATTCATACAACTTATGTCAACGAAAAGTGAAAGAGTCCTCAACTTTGAAAATGACAGACATGACAACATGTCTATCATCTTGAATGATAGGAGAACACACAGTCATAAATGTTAGGGTAGGTATGGTAAAAACTCTATTATTTACATACTGGACCGATCGATCAAGATTTCAATTCAATGCTTGTAGACGTTCGACTTTAGTGGAATATTTAACTCTACGATTTATGATTTCAAAATATGGTTCACGCCCAAATAAAGATGAAATATCCCAATAGGACTCTTTCCTTAATAAATCTATATATTTTGAATTTTATTAATAGAAAATGTGATAGAGCTCATTTTAAACAACTCTAGATTCAACCTTCATTGGAACAAGTACGGTAACGTTTTTAAATTCTCATAACAGAACATTTTAAGATATGAGTACTAGCAGCGAGCATTCCTCTTTACCTTTAGATAAAGAAGTTTCGTAAGGGGTTTTTCCCCCTCTTTCTTATGGACATGACAAAGGGTGGCTATAGGCGATGGACGTAATGGAACATAAGCGTAGACAGAATAAAGAAGTAGCTCCAGAAAACGACACAGACCATAGATTTTTAAGGTGAAGTGAAAGGGTACGCAAGAAAACGTAATTGTTTTGCAGTTTTTATAGCAAAACATTATTTTGGTCAAAATAAATCAAATATTTCTCCAGAATAAACATAAAGTTTAATTTTCTTCGCATGGTGATATCAACAGTTCTTGAATCTTTGTTAAGGTTGTCCTGGAATTTAATGTCAACTTTTTCTCTTCATCTAAAAATTTTCTCATTTACTGCAGATATGTTTATTCTTCTGGAAAAATAAATTATTTATTTTGTCCAAAAAAATTGTTTTGTTATAAAAACTGCAAAATCATTGGCCTTTTCTCACGTCCCCTTCCACCATACCTCAAGTCATGTGGCCTGAAAGATTTTGATACTTATTCCCTGACTGAAGCGGCCGCATTAAGAAAACATGTTTAATCGTTTAGTTATTGAAATAATCGTCTAGGTAAGCTCAGAGGGATTTTAACTATTTCTAAATTGAATATTATTTTAATATTTGCTACATGTACTCTATAGTAGTGTATCATTTTAATAGACAGTTACTTTATAAACACTTTATCTTAACGTCTTTAATATGCTCTCTTTAAAATTCCACAAAATAGTAAAAATGTAATTTGATTCTAGGCTTAGATTATTCAATTCATTTAT
Source organism: Timema bartmani (assembly GCA_902151455.1). Lineage (NCBI taxonomy): Eukaryota > Metazoa > Arthropoda > Insecta > Phasmatodea > Timematidae > Timema > Timema bartmani. Next base: position 33,733 of record CABFWB010003622.1, read on the forward strand.
CCATTTTCTTCTTACTTACTCTTGTTTATTTTTCTTTTATGTTAATCCATCTATCTCCCCTCCTTTGCTAATTTTTACTTTTCCCTTGGGTATTTTTCTTTTTTCTTTGTCATTTCATCTTCTCTAATATATTTGTTTAACTTTTCTCTTCTTTCTTTTCCTCTTTCTTATTTTTTTTTTAGCACCACGTCTTACAACCTGTTCAATTTCTTTTCCTCTTTCTTATTTTTTTTTTAGTACCACGTCTTACAACCTGTTCAGGTTATACGTTTATGTATTAATTACACTAATAAGTTAGGGATTAGAAAGGTTGAATTTAGAGGAAGTCAGCCCGTATTTCCGTGGAGGTAGAGTGGAAAACAATTTAGGAATATAACTACTCTCAGCACACTGGATCGGGAATTGAACCCCGATTTCCCTGTCACCGGCAGTCTAGTCTAACACGAGAGTGACGCCTTTGACCACGCGGCCACCGAAACAGCTTCTAAAATTAAGTGCAGATTACTAATAACTGAATTTTGAATAATCTAAACTTTTTTCGAAATTGATAGCTGTGCAGTATTTTAAATTAAAAATAACACTGTATACTTGCGTTTATTGAAAGGGACTGTATTACTAATTTAGAAGTATTTAATCTCTACATCTCTAAGAAATAAGACAATTCAGGCTTAATATTTATATCAGTTTCTGTCCAGGGAGTAACAGCTATAAGAGGGAATTATGACTTTTGGTTGAAGTGGAGGTGGAGTTAGTTATCTGTAGCAGTTTATAAGCATGGCAACTATTGTCCTAATAAATGTGTTTGTGTGTTGGTGGAAAAGCTAAAAAAAAAAAAAAAANTTTGGTGGTGGGGGGAAAGGTAAAAAAAAAAAAAAAAGAGAGAGATCTACTTACCCCTGGTACTTTTATAATGGGTTATAGAAACATCAAGATCAGGACTATTTTAAACTTTTTTTTCGAAGCGTATGGCATTTTTAACAATGAAAGATGTATCTAGTTCATTCACCATGTATATAGACTCTTAGCCGCGCTGCAGGAACATTACGTTGCTCAGAGGTTGGCTCTACGTCGTACCCACAATGAGATGACGTGATGAAAGTGATTCCAATGATGTAGAGACAGGGTAAATCTTAAACTTAAGTCTAATTAACCAGATCATGGTGATCTTAGGTACAGTTCCTCTTTCGGGAAGAATACCTAGGGTACAACTGGGAATAGAGCCTATGACCTGTTAATCAGTATACAGGGATCCTTGTTTACCATTGGACCAAGAGGCCGGTCTCTAGACTAGTGATGTATTTATTAAGCTCTTTGTGCATAACAGATCTAAACACAATTGCAAAAAGAAAAGTAGCAATAGTTAGTACTACATGTTTTGAGAAGAAACTATTTCAGAAGATATGGTTAAGTATTTAGATTCTCGCTGATAAAGGATACCTTAATATTCTAGCACCTGGCCGGGATTTTACCTCAGACCTCTTTGTTGAGGTGTAAGTAGATTATAAAAAACTTTGGTACGCCACGTGGTATATCTCTCACTCTCAAATTAGCATGCATTATTTGTAGATTGTTAAATTGCTGCAAGGCCTAGCTAGTCGACCAACTGAGCCTTGAATTATTAAAATATCCTATCATAGGTCTTCTAACATCAAACTAAATCTGTTTAAAACCTTGCTCTCACAGAAAAATGGTTCTTGTAAGGATTGATTGGAATAGTTTGGTTAGTACTACTCTGTTTAGACTTGACCACTTTTGTTTGCACGTATTTGCTTATTATTTATATAAAATTAACGTTCATTTTCAACATTAATTAATAATCTCTGATATTTGTTTTTGAAACTAATTGGTACTTTAAAATGCACAATTTACATGAGACAGCTGGCTTTAACATCAACAAACGTTACTTTCAGGATAGCGAATATCTTTGTTAAAATAAGTAATTTGACTCTTTATATACCTAGTCAATGGACTGTGAAGGTATATTAACTCCCTGGGTAAAAGACTAGTCCATTTACTTATTTGGGTATAAAGCTAGACCATTGACTATATTGATAAAAAATAGTCACTTTACTTACTTGGCTAAAGATTTCCTCGACTTATTTGGCTTGAACGAATCTTTGAGTAACAAATGAGTCTACTGAATATGTGGGTGACAATGAGCCCGGAACATAGATCATACTCAGTGTAGGCAACATTGTTTTGTTCAATAGAAAAATACCTGCCATGTTGTGACACTATGATTAACTGACGGTCAAAGGTATTAAGCCAAAAAACTTTGATATAAAAATGAGTTGTGCTTGCATTAATTTTAAAGCAAGTATACAATATTTAGTCCTTAAATGATATCTTATTGGACTTATATATGAAAAAAGTAAAAATGAATTTTTGATGCAAAAGCAAAATAAATATAAATAAAGATACATACGTTCAGATATGTCAGCATAGAATAATATGTTTTTTGTTTATTTCTATAACCTTTTCTTTTGAACTAGAAACACTGAAGGTGGGGATGTAGGTGCTGCGATAAATAGTCAGTTATTTTTGGAGTTTTTAATGAAAACTTATTTTTTGTCAAAGTAAATCAAATATTTCTCCAGTAGAAACGTCAGTTTAATTTTCTTAACGTTTTGAATATCTGTCATGACTCATAAATCAATAAATTACAGAACACCCTTTAAAGTTATTCAATAACTGTTAATATCACCATGTGAAGAAAATTAAACTCTTATGTTCTCTATGTTTTTACTGAAACAATATTTTAATTATTTTGACCAACAAATGTTTTGTTATAAAAACTGCAAACACACTGGCTTTTTATCGCGTTCCCTACATCTCCGCCTTAATGGATAGCTTGAAAATTATAAGAGGCGTAATTTAACAACAAAAACCTAAATTTCAATTTCAGCTCAGATTCTACTTCTCACGGAACCTTAAAATTGAATCTGGGCCCCATGCACAACTTGTAATTAATACATTATAAGCGGGCTTTGTTTATATGGTATAGGTGCGGCATTTTATGTGTTTTACTCAATATGCTTTATGCTACATGGACAGCTAAGAATCTCTCTTCGAGTTCTGTGGGCGAAAAATATATTACTATTCTTCTCTTTGTTTCATTTTATTCTCTCTTTTCCTATCTACATTTTGAGGAGAAATGTTTGTAGTGAGCTGACTTTTTCAGCGCCACCGGGTTGCTTGTCTTAGCGGCTAGCCATACAACAAGGATCTACATTAATAACAAAACAAGATATATTTTAAATATTTCATTAGAGAAGAGAACATCAAGCAAACAGTAAAATCAATGTGAAATCACTAACTCCAAAAACATTATCAAATGATAAATAAACAATGTTGAACATATTTCTAATAAATATTACATTTCTGAAATCTACATTAAACAGCTATAAGAATAAATTACCACTCTGTATCACTATAATTCCTCTTAAAATCCAGGATAAAATAATGTATCGACATTAATTACCATACTTACACTTAATATCAATTGTGCTCTTAAGCAAGCCGTCCCCAACAAAAACATTTAGGATAACATCCAGTTGCCCAGGAGTCTAGAACGCGATATTATTAGGAAAATAATCATAAACGAGGGTCGAGTGAAGAAATAACAAAAAGGGAAACCAAACAACAGTCCCGAACATTAAGGTTCTAAGAGACACCTTATTTCGAATCAAATTGAAATTCTTTAATTTGCTGAGGACCTCTTCCCTTTAAAGCTATATTATTCACATTCTATCATCACCTTTCAAAGGTATTTTCCGTTCACCCAAGCCCTTAAGTTACTCTGCAGCGCAACTTGATTACCAACACAAATACTTATTTTATTGGTCTCCTTTAATTGACGTACAACGATTAATGCCTCATGACTAGCAGTTGCACAGTTTACTCACTAGACTTCATACGGTATTAATGTCCAGTATATAAGTAGTGTCTAAAGTAGCCAAAACCCTACATCCTACAACAATTTAAAAATAAACAAATGCCTTTATATTTCAAACGCGTTCAAAGGAATTGGCACTGACTAGTGTGTCAACGTTGTCTACAAAATCACAAGTATAATCTTGCCAAGGCGTTCAATAACGAAAGATAAATCCAATGCAAGCTATGATCAAAACTAATTTACTATCAAGTAAATGTAACAATGGCTGCGAGTCAAACACTGGACTATCTGCTAAACTAAATTCCCAGGAATCACTGGGGTAGCCAGATCACAGTTTGTCTATCAAGACGTGCACAAACTATGGTTCCACACAAATTGAACAAATAGAATTGGATCTAATGGACTCAACATTACATTAGCCTAATCGTTGGCTGGACCCCCTCATAAAGTAAACAATTAAGGCTGGCCCCTCCCCCTCGTAATACCCGGGAAGGAATTAAAATGCAACAATTTCAATAATCCATAGACACCCTAGCAAACATCCTTGGTTGACCCTTGCCCAGCTGACATCCCATCGACAACGCGTCTTAAGCCAACCTCCGAACAAAGTCGACAGATTTATTATTATTATTATTATTATTATTTATCACCGCGTCTTACTATCCGTTTGGGTTATACGCTTAAGTACTAACTACACTAATGGATTAGGAATTGGGAAGGTTGAATTTAGAGGAAGTGAACCCGCATTTGCGTGGAGGGAGAGTGGAAAACCATTTAGGAATCCTTTCCTCAGTTCACCCGACCGAGATTCGAACCTCGATCTCCCCGTCCTTGGTGGTCTAGCTCAACACGACTGGCGCGTTAGCCAACTACGCCACCGAGGCGGGCTCGACAGATTTGAGAGACAACTAACAATACTAACTGGGTGTCTATACCGCCCCTGGTGGACATCAGAGATAACTCCACTAGCTTTCGCAAGAGAGATTTACCACGATTTCAATAGAGCGACAGCACAATGGCATCGTCACAGCATAAAAATAACATCATTGTTAGATATATCACAAAAAAAACCATCACAATTTATCTTAACTCTTCTTTTGTGACCCTCTAAAAACATCTCACTTTAATCTTTGAATTGTGAGTTACCACGTTAAAAGGTCTTTGAAAATAAACTAGTTTTTAACTATTCATACACCTTTTCTACAAACACTGAACTTCATAATTTAATTTTTCTTTAACTGGTCAGGAACATGTCGATACCATTCACCTACAATTTGGCGTGAACAATATTTTAAAATATCAAACCATTTATCAAATAAAGTGGGATTTCTAAATGTCTGCAACGCGTCTCAGCGCTCGCCCATTTAGCTCCCTTTAAGTGCGGATGTAGGGAAATCGAGAAAAAGCCAAGTGTTTTTGCAGTTTTTTTTGAGCAAAACTTATTTTGGCCAAAATAAATACAATTTTGTTATAGTAAAATACTGACTTTAATTTTCTCCACATGGGATATCGAACGTTCTTGGATATCTGTCATGAGCATGGCGTCATTAGATGACAAACTCCTTTAAATGAAGAGAAAAAGTTGTCAATAAATTCCAGGACACCTTGAGAAATATTCAAGAAATATTAATATAATCATGTGAATATGTTTGTACTGAAGCAATATTTGATTTATGTTGACCAAAATAAGTTTTGATACAAAAACTGTAAATACACTCACCTTTTTTCGCGTTCCCTACATCCCAACACTAACGCACAAACTTATGTTTGCATACTGTCAAAGCAATCAAGCTAGTGTTTGTTTGAAGAGGCTTTGTTTCCTATTAGTCACGGGAAAACAATCAAACAAGGGTTATCTTGTGATGTTCTTGGTGATATCATAATAATACCACCGTAAACAGAATGTGCAAATGTTGACTTGTTTTTTAGGTTCAGTAGTGTACTTGTCACCAAATAAAAATACCTCTCAGGGCTGATCTACAAACCAACTTCTAAAGGAAGAGCCTTTTAAGACAGATATAAAATGTTACTAAATATCCTTTAAATGTGTTCGTTTTTGAAGTCATGTGATTTGAGTCTTTAACTTTTGATAGTTATTACCAGCATTTTTAAAATAACATGAATGATATAGTAAAATGTTTTAACTGTTCCAACATTTTTATTTTTATTTTATACGTTTTTTTCAATCAAACCTCCTACTATTTATATTACGTTCAGTCAATTCTGCTATCCTTGCGTTACACTGTTGCCAAACGTTATTATTATTATGTTTAGCGTGGCGTCTTACTACCCGTATGGTTTAAACATATATGTACTAACTACGCTAAAGTGCTAGGGATGAGGACAATTATTCACTTTAGAGGTAATCTACCCGCATGGAAGGGGTGACCTGGTGGTCTAGGGGTAAGGTGTCAGACTTCTGTGCTGAGGGTCCGGGGCTCAATCCTCGGTCCCGGCACAGATTAATCTGATTGCCAAACCCTTCCTTCACCTCTGACAAGACTTGTATTAATCACAACTTGTGAATGTGAGGAATGCCAGGCCTCCACCGTGGTTCGGATTCCACGTTAAACTGTAGGTCCTCCATTTCATCTCACAATCACCCTACCATTGCACATTAGCGTAAGTGCGTATAACCCGAACGGGTAGTAAGACG